>JAQGBW010000376.1:0-44515 GCA_034698625.1 Julus scanicus | reverse complement strand
CCTTATTTTCAAAAGCAGAAAACATAAAAACTAAAAGCAAGTTTTGAAAAACATGCTTTTCCAACATGTTTTCGAAATTTCTGCTTTTGCTTTTGGTGCGGTGTAAACGCACCTTTAGATTTCCAAATATAAAGCAAATAAATAGTCGTTTTATGTCACAGCATAGGATTAACATGTAGAAATTACTTGACATGTCTTCAGACTTTCACTTTTAATTCACTCTTTTGCTCACAATTTTATCAAGACAAGTACACAAAGTAAAGCAAGGGTTTGTTTATATGACATAAAAATGACGTCATTTAGCGTAGTCACATGGTCACGTAAACCAATGACAATAAAAAGAACAAATATTTTTTCTTCTTCTCCTTCATTAGGTAAAAGTGACAGCTTTCACAATCGTTACTTTCTGGTGTAGAAATGAATCCGCCATAATTCCTTCTATTAACCCGCAAAAAAATCATTTAGCCTGAGGAGAAAATTGGCAAAAAAAAACCCCGTTGCGATGACATCGTTTACTTATGTGTTCATTGCTGGTCTGCTACAAAAACAGAATACAAAATGGCAGTTTTGGAACGTTAGCCCTTCATTGACACCAAAACGCCAATGGCACACACACTCTTGAATTCGTTCCGAAACCTCATTGTGTCATCAACATCAGTTGGCATAATATATGGACTCGCTAAGTATCTGTGTAAATAATAGCCACTCCATTTAAGAATCGTAGAAAAAAAAATTTAAAAAGAGGACGTTGCGGTCGACTGGCCATTTGCATAATCAAGTCCCATTATTAAAGAGACGATACGCACGGGCAATTTAAGATAGAACATTCTGACTTGTGTGGAATTTTGATGTCAGTGCCTACATTTTTTCCAATTGAAACACTACAACTCCAGTATGTTTCCAAGGAATCGATATTTTGCGTATCAAAAGTTCTGCATAAGCCTCGAGACATAAAAAAGCGTAAGCCGTTACCCCGCCGCGTAAGCCGTTTCACAGCCGTTAGCCGTTTCACAACCAAAAATGAAATACTAGTCCTATGTCAAATATATGGAAAGCTAGATTTTTGACTGGCAATATTATCAAGGGAAATACTCCCACGTGTTTCTCTAGGCTTTTAGCTTCCCCGGAAACACGAAAAATTATGAGGTGACAAAATGTTCCGCGGAGTCGGGAATGAATTATGGAGACTGTCTTTCGGTGATGAAATTGCGAGCTAAAATAAACTGAAACACATAAGTGCATTCCTGTCATACAGTATGTTGAATACTTGCCAAAAAAAATCCCCCAAAAAACGAAGTCTGCTATAGGTACTGCTGCTGCCCATTTAAGAATGCAGTGCTGTGTTTTGTAGGCTCGTGACAAGATTGTGACCCGAAAGTAATTAAAATTTAAAATTGTGGCTTCATAGGAATTCCACATGGTTGGATTTGGAAGTCAAAATCTTACAGGTCACAAATTGAAAAGAAATTTTCGAGGCCACAGCGCCATCTATCCACCACGCATGACAACACCGTCGGAACGTCGTACAGTCCAACTACAAATCAACTATGTTCAACGATGCGATATGCCTCGTGGGAAATAAGTGTACTTTTCAATTCTGTCGTGACAAACATGCAAGTTGCCTGTCATTGCGGTTCATTATTTGCATCATTTCGTGGGTTTCTCAGACTGCGAAACCGCATAGTTAGTTAGCTAAGTGGTTACCCGGATGTTGTCACCTATATTCAAATTTGGTCCTGGGTTTGACAGTGCGTGACAGAAGGGGCGGAGCTTGCTTCAAGGTGGCCTCCCCATGCCCACCGCACGTGCTATAGTTATCCCCTTCCCTTCCATGGCCACCAAACCGTGGCACACTGACTTAAAATAGAGCCAAAGGGCTTCAATGCAAATGTACCCTTCACGTCATTCTTACCAACCAAAAAGCCTCTTTTAAAAAACAAAACAAAAAAAACGAAACCTGGGTTTTAATCCGTAGCGCAGCTGGAAGTGCATCACGTTCCCAGCATGCTTGGAAAATGAGCAGTTCAGCTGCTGAAACTTCATTGGCGGGTAGTTTTCGTATGTAAAAATGGCACAGGTAACCTCTTATCTCAGGTTTTTTTTTATGATTTTTCTCTCCAAACTGCCCGATGACAGCTGCGGCAATGTTTGCAGTTTCGTAAAATGATGCAGTCCATTGTTTTTCCCCCTCATCCAAAAATATTTTTGTGCCAATTTTGCAAGAAACGACAATGGGCAAAACTGTATTTATCGTGACCTTTGACCTCGTTTTTTTAAAGAACTGCACTATGGCGAAACAACCAGAAAAAAAAACTTTTTCAATGTGTGAATGGCCGCCATCTTTTGCATAATAACACGTAGCTCCATCAATATTCTTTGAATGATTTTTCAATACATTTATTCTGTTTTGTGATGTTGACCTGGCTCACCTCAATACTAACTGTTCCAAACAAAAACCTATTTCCCTTTTTCTCTGGCTTCCTATTGCACAACTGAAATATTGAAATGTTTGCACAAATGCAAAATAAAGGGAAGACAAGTTATTAATGATGCTGCAAATGCTGTTGTTGTTATTTTTAAACATGCAACCACATTTTGGTAATGTTTGGACAATAAGGTTACCGTGTTACCTGAATCTTGATTAACACTCGCGAGTTACTCTTCACATCTCGTATTCCACAAAAATTCCCAAACTTACATTAGCTTTAAACATTAAAAAAAAAACCTAGACATAAGCATTTTGACACCTGCTCTCAAAATTCGAACATGGCTCGTATTTTGCGAGCTGTCTTAATCATGGATTTTGGTTACCAAAATGGGAATTTTTGCCATTTTATCCGGTGCAAGAATGCATGAAAAGCCATTCCCTAAATCGGAGTTCGATTTCTCGACATTCCAAACCCCATATCCGTGCTTTTATTTATGACGAGTATAATTCCAGGCAAACCTGTTCAACGAAATTGTTATCTCTGGTAATTTTCTCCCCTCAATCCTTGCATGCAGCAGTAAGTAGTAAAACGTGGCTTATTGTGTGGTCCATTAAGCCGTTTTTCGCGTATATGCCTACATCACCACGTCTTATAATTTATGCATCCGATCAGGTTCGGGGAGACAGCCTAACCATCTATCCATCTCACTTCAATTTTTTATTATTTTTTTATTTAACAAATTGAACTTCATTACAACTACATGATTTCGAGGGACGTAATTGTGCCGAAGAAAAATCTGCATTAAATACTGTCGATGATAAAAAACTAAAATCTGACATAATCGGGTCTAATAATTACCTCAGTTGTTTTAACTGTTTTTACAACGGAGGGGGGTGCCCTAAATTCTTTGACGAAACACCGCTGTAATCACACTTCGACGATGTCATTAAACCAAATACATATATTTCACGAAGAGTTATACTTGAAGAAGGGGCTTTCCTTAAATGTAATCCCCTTAGTTTTGAGCATCAACCCCATTTTCGAAATTAACTGGAGCATATGCTCCAAAGGGAATTAAACTTAAAATACAATTAGTGGAATTTGGAATTATATATACAACGTCGATTAAAATTTGACTAAAAGAACGATCGATATTATGTAAAGTCACGTGTCGTTTGGCGTATTTTGTACAGGTGTCGAGTTCATTACTATACATTATTTTTTTAAAAAAAGATAGTGCAATGGTGCTGTTCCTTCAGGGTCAAGACTACCTGAAGTCTAAAGAACGTCACGTGGCCAGATTTGTGTGAATCTTTTCTATTGTTTTCTGAAGTTACTACATACAGTAGTACACTTGTGCAGCACATCGTCTTCAGGATAAAACTACCTGAAGAACGTGGCCACACATTTCTGTAAATCTTTGCAATTGTTTTCTGAAAAGAGCGCATGCTATATAACTCGTAAGGAAATTTCTGAGTCCCCTAGGGAAAGTTGGAGAAAACAAAAATGATACTTGGCCATTTAATCTCATTGCATACGACTTTTTTTTTACCTTCTTCCAGATTCAAACGCACTTACATAATTTCATTTTCCCTCCTCCTCTCCTCCAATAAACTCTTTATCCCACTATTCTCAGCGTTTTACATCTTCAAAATTGAAGCAGGTTTTCGTTCTCATATTCGCAGAAAAAAATAGATGCAGAGGTAAAAACGAATCCGTATACACATAATTTGATCTCACCTAGAATCCCTTTGAATAATAAATACTCGGGAGAGAAAAATGCTTCTTGCCAACTTCAAATATTTATCACTGTTTTTGACTTTTAGCACGCCACTGACTGTGGAGGAAGGTTAGGGGTGATGGGGCCGTCTAATGTGATGAATCACCGTTACGATACCTATTATAATACAATGTTTAATTTAAGCTTGTCTAACGACCTAAGAAAAATAAATCTTTTTTTTTTGTCTTTGCGATTTTTATTAAAACCATTTTGGTATGGCGCCCAAATGGCGCATTTGGCAAGATAAATGGCCAATATTGAAGTTGATCTTAGCACCCACCAGAGGCACCACTGCTTCATGCTCAAGCATTATTGAGTTTGTCTAGATCAGTGTATTTCTAGGCTCATGAAACTTGTCAACAGCAGCGTATAAATCAGGCATTTTTATTAAAAGTCAGTGGAGGTTTTGCTCGTGATATGGAGCAATTGCTAGAAAATTTATAGATTAGCATTTGTGAATATGAGCAGGGATGAGCATCATAATGTCCAATATCATCCTGAAAGTTGTTTTTTTCCTTAATCGATATCAGTTTTGAACATTTTCTCCAAATGTCCACAGATTTATGCAGTATACTAATCAGTTTCATCCAAGATTTTTGACAACTTGTGTCAACTACGAACAAAGACATCAGCAGCAGTGGAGGATTTGCTTGCAAAATGTAGCAATTGCTCTAAAAAATTCAATAGGACTACAGACGTCCAAAGGATTTTTCTATCAATAGAAATTTTGTTTGACCATATGCACAGATTTATGCAAGACAACAGTTTGGCCCAACCACAAGCGCCATCTGCGAACAAGGGCGACAGAAGCGATAAGGTTGTGATACGGCGCTCCATGTAGATACCGCTATCATAAGGGAATATCCCTGGACTTGACTGTCACAGTCACGAAAACCCCTCGGAGCGCAGCCTCCATGTTGGATCGAGGGGCAAATGTTTCAGCCAATGATTAAGACATTTGCATTCCACCAGCGAAACGGATGTAGGCATTATCGATTTGTCTTCTTCTTCCTAGGCCTGTACCCTTTTTTCGGTGCAAGTGGGTTGATCCTTTCCGATATCCCCCACAGACATTCCAACCCTTGACGCACGTTACATCGGTGGCGACGCATTTTAAAATGGAAGATGATAGCAGAAAAAAAAATCCTTAGAAAACCTTCCGAAATAAAAATACTTTGGGAAGAAAAAAAAAAAGGTGGCATGTCGTATAATTCCCGGTGTATCCACTTCCCCTTTACATCACGTGGGAATGTGCCGCCAAAAAAAAAAAAGTGCTTTAATTTGCATTTATTAAAGTCTCAACGTGACATGTCGTATGAAGCATCACCAAAAGTTTTTTTTATCTCCATCACCAAAATCGTGTTTATCGGGTTCACTTTTCGAAAGTCACCGTGTGTGTGGAAGTTACGGTGTAAATAAAATCTAGGCTTGTTGACCATTCCTTGGTTTTCACAAATTAGGATAAAGTTTGATCGTCCTTCATCCGAAAAATCAATATTATCGCGTTGGTGGGAAATCAAAAAAGTGCATCTGGTGCTGGAGAAATCGGCTAACTGGCGCTGGAGCAGCTGGTGGCTTGTACCGACGCATCAAATCTCGATTTTGGGTATCATCATCAGTGCCACTCAAAAGAGTATTTCGCCGAGCTTAATTATCCGAATTGTAAGTGCATGCATGATGTTCGGCTAATCCTTTACGAAATTAGCCTATCTGCGTGTTTTATAAATAATTAAACGCAACGGAATAAAGTGAAATAACTGTCAATCTCAGGTTCCTGGAGGGGAAAATGAAACCACGCGCGTGTGACATCACATCTGGGTTAGTGGCAACACCAAAATAATTATACGAAAGGGCTATAAGATGGAAAATTGAAATCTAGCATCAATTATCGCTCCAAACCACCATTGACTCGCACTGACTATCCATGCTGAAAAAGTGAAGCCGTGTTGTTTTTCATCCAAATGGCACTCACGATTTAAATTTGTAGTTTGGCGAGCTTTCTCAAAAGTGTTTTTCCATGAAAAACTGGCTTTCAAATTGAAAGTGTCACCTTTTCACATCCGTTTACGTATTTCGCAGACTTTACAAGGCGCATGCTGGACACAAGTTGTCTGCATTCCGTTTTGACGGTTGTCGGGAGAAGTAAAAATGTGGTACTTTTATTGCAATATGCAAAACGAAAAAAACAAAAATCGTCTGTTTTCAAACGTCTGGACATAAATTTCACCGAGTCCTCGCTCCTAGAATGACGTTTTAAATTGTGGACATTGATTTTACACGCACTTTTACATTGCCTACTGAGCATGTTTTTGTTTACACGCGGCTATTTATGGGGAATGTCATTTTCTTCTGCTACCAGTGTTGGAACAAGTCACGATGTTCAGAAAACAATCCAACTTGAAACGCGTGGCCATCTGCTCAGAAATACTTTAGATTGAGCATCAGTACTTAAAACAAATAGAAATTGGCAAATTAAGCATGTGCTCCAAAGCGTATATTTTCCTCAATATATGATGTTATGGCACTTTAGTCAAAGAACGTTTATAACCATCGTATAAACCAGTTTTAACGTTTCTTATCTCAAAGTAGTCAACAAACATTACAATAAACAATCTTAAGTCGGACTAAAAACGAACAGATTATAGACATAGTCTTATTATTCGCTCACTAGGTTTTTCCCATGTTATGATACCGGGAACATTAAGTGGATTTAATTAATTACCAATAACAAAATAGTAAAACCAACAAAAAAAGCAGTCTCGTGTCCCTGTTTTAATCATCTTTGCAAAGGGTCGGCGATTTCGTATAGGAGATAAAACTCAGAACATAAGATGTAACCTGCAAGTTAATATTTTTTAGCACTATTTTGAAGAATGTCTTCTATTAAGATGATGGAAAATCAATCTTTTAATTGAAGTGTTTTGGCAAGACGCGTGAGATAAATTGACAGAGATTAATGCACAGTAATAAAAACAACCTGAATTCCAGACAGAAACCATGTCCTTTTAAAAAACCGCTTAAACAAAATTAAACGATGAAATAAGTTTTTTTTTAAAAAAAAGATGCCAAATGCCGCAACCTGGTAGCTGATTAACCCTTTCGAACATGGCGGCCATGTTGGATTTTTTTAATGCTACCAAAGATATGCTTATTTATTATTTAAATAATTCAAATGATATGAAATTGTGATCTGCATATATTATGAGAGGAAATTCAACGCGTAACACTTCGTACTTATATGTGGGGTGAATTTAAAAAAAAAACATAATTCCATTAGCAGTATTGGTTGTCAATTATACCATAGGAGACAAACAGAAAATTAGGTTAAGTACCGCCCAGGAAGCATTTGGAATTCCCAGTTCCACAAATATTGTCTTTGAATAGGCCTGTGTGGAGAGAGAAGTGCTAATGGCTGACTGCAGTCTTAAGGGCTCCATTTTCGTGTCTTGTCATTAAAAAAGCCTTTCTGAATTAACGACGGCAGGTGTTAAGAGCACGAATTAAAAGCTGTAGTAATGAGCCCTAATAAGCCTCGTCCCTCCCCCCCACCTCCTCGCCCATCATTTGCATGCATCATTCCTCGAGTGCTGGCGCTGTGGGAGCGAGTGCCTTGCCCCTTCGTGATTCCGGACATGACCGCGTGGCGTCGCCTCATCAAATTAATAGACTAGACCTAGCCAGAAAGCTGCAATCATCTGCAATTACTACACACTTGGGTCTGTTGTCGGCAGGAGAAAAAACACCCCGAGAGGTGTAAGGTGCGCGTGGTAATAAGGGGGAAAGAGAAACCCTCTCGAACGCCTATGTTTCTGCGCACGTTTGGAAGCAAAATGGCGGCCATTCTGTTGTATGGAGCTGTAGAAAAGCATCACGGATTTCCATAGCTTGACCAGGAGATGGTGGATCGGCACACTAAAGTAGCCGCTTGTCAGATTCTAATTATGGTTTTCTCTTCTCTATACTCGTCCAAATTGCACGCTGGGAAATAGCATTCTCCACTTAAAATTTGGACACGAAATTGGAGGGGTTATCATTTTTTTCTTCTCTCTCTTCATATTCATTTCCCGAAAAGGCCAATGTGCGGCGCTTTTCTAAGTGGGCTTTAAGTAGAGGCTATTCGGCTATTATATCCAAACGAAAATGGACCTGTGTCCATTGATATTTTCATAACGTTTATCATATTCTCTGGAAAAAATGCACTTGTTTCACTCATAATTTGGTGCAATTTCAAAATTAATTTTTTTTTTTTTTTTTTTTTTTTTTTTTGTTGTTGTCATATTTGAAATTTTTACACCCTATTATGTCTGAATTTTCCAAACGTAATGCTTATTTTTAAACTCAGGTTATCTACACATTATAACTTATAAACTTGATAAAAAAAGTCAAGTTGTTCTCAAATTGCCAAAAGATTGCCATGTACATTAGTGAGCATGCTAAATACAGCATAAAGATAAAGTTTCTAGATATTTTCTTAAAATTACTTTCAAAAGTCATGACTGCATGCAAATTTTTACTTATTCTTTAAGTATGGTAAAGGCTCATATTCAAAGCCATACTCGTATTGCCTATGAAAGTATGGCTACTGTAATGCGCTATACATGTCGCCCAAAAATACATTTCAAGTCACAAGGAAATTCAGAAGAATCCATAAAACCTTCTAGAAAAATGGCAAATTCCTTTAAGAAGACCCTAGAAAAAAAGCTTGCAAAACTGGAAAAAGAAAAAAAATATTAAATTCCCTCTTTATTTCTGACTCAATAGACAAGTCCTTGTTTCGCGCGAGATAAAAAAATGAAGAACTTTAAGTGAGTGTACATTCGTCTTCCTCTAACTCATTGTCGGCATTGTTGTGATAAAAAAACGCCAACAACAACAATAACACACGAAGGCATCCGTATAGTCAGTGTATATACGCCAAAGGAAACTTTCCTGTATATTATTCCCTGGCATGCGGAGGCTTTTCATAACTACGTTTGAAATATTTACGAACTTGTCCCTTTTTTTCGTACTTAAAAACAGCGCTGTATTTTCTCGACGTGTGTGTCATTGTCCCTGCAGCTAGAAAACGAAAACGACCCTGGCACCACCACCACCAACCAGAAGATGGACAAAAAAAAAAAAAAACTACAGAAAAATGTTCATTTCGTTCATGATGTACTCACAGTTTTGAGATATAAAATGGTTAAAAAGAGAAACAGAAGTACACGACTGTGTATATAGAAGAAGAAACCTCATCACATAACGAAACTAGTCTTCGTAAAGGCTTAGAACATAATATCATTCACCCCTTTTTTTAAAACTTGGAATGAAATACGGTGAGGGATTCGAAGGAGGTCCCCCCATCGAGAGGTCACCCTGCCAATAGAACCGTATAAAAGCAGCGGGCAACATTCACGACCTATCACAAGTGCCCCTTAAACGACAGCCGAGAGGCTCGAAAATCGCGTAAAACGTGCAGGGAGTTGAGCCAATGAACCCTTTTCTCAATTGAACTGATTTATATTTCAAGTGCACAATGAATTTTTCAAAAAAAACTTTTACCAGGGTATTTAGTGGAAACAGGAGGATCGCCGTTAAAACTGCAGCGGAGAATTATGGAAAATCGCTGGCCACTCGGGGTTTCCGTCAGCCCCATATATAAACGATTTTAAAAAGGCTATAAAAATCAAGATCCTTCCTTCCTTGAGGCTGAGGAAAAACTATTAATATTATAGGTGCGTCCATCGTTTTCAAAACGTTGACCCGGGAAGACACATTCATGTGTTTGCTTGCCTATGTTGATGAAATACCAAAATCAGACATTGGCAATGCAACGGATAATTCGGATTCGGTTTATTTGGGACACTGGTTCATAACGACAAAGTGTTCTAGATTTCTAGTTTCGATGTAACGGCTAACGGCTTATAATAACTTAAAAACCGGCACGGTACTGTCGCTTTTTCTAATTGAATTGCATTTTCATAGTTTAGTTTTGTTTTCGAGTTAAGAACTTATCAAGCCACTTATCAGCTTATGAGCCTTTAGCATGGCATTCCCAACATGGCCGCTACCTTTTACTCCAAATATGACCATTATTGAATCGAGTTTGCAATGCTATCAACATTGCTGTTTTTCCAAGATGGCCGCTTTTGAAGTAGATGGATGCGGCCATGTTGGAAATAACATGCTAAATGTTGATATGCCACCAGAGGGTGCTGAACAGAAATAAGTTGCTTTTTTAGTTAGAAATGTTTACTGTCGTTCCAACTTAATGGAGAATACTGCAACTCAGACGATAAACGCATTGGAAAGTCCTCTTTAAAGTAGTTAGTTATACGATAAAGGCCACACTTGCCAACAGCTGACAGAAAGATGGTTGCACGATATGGCTGTATGCAAGGAGTAGTCAAAGACAATTAGTATTTAATCGAAAATACAGTAGTCTAAATAACTGTGCAATAATTGCTTACGACGAATAAAAACGCGTTTAACGAGCTCTTTAAAATGACTTACAAGAGCATCGTAAAGTCCCGCCAAATGCATTGCTGTCATTACGGTATCAGTGTTTACAAACAGCTTGGAAACGCATCAAAAATGTGTCGCATTTGTTTTAAAGTCCATTAAATGGTGTCGGACTGTTAGTAAAAAGGAGCAGGTGTACAAGTGCAAGATGGGGGGATGACATTTGCATAAGAATACGAGGGCGGGGATGAGACCACACGCAGGCTGAATGACATTTTGGTGTAGGCCTAAAAAAATATTTACCCTAACTTTAGGAACCATTAGCGGATTCCAAATATGGGCCTATGGGAGGTACAGGGCGTGTCTCAATGACCTATATGTAGTTGCGTTTTTCACTGACTAGAAGTTATGAAAAAAAAAAAGCAAGAAGTATTTTTCAACAATGACATCTTCTGTATGCAAGATAACTTTCCTGAAGATCAATTGTAATGTTTTCTTATTTCAACAATGTATTGTTTTCCGACTTCAAGAATATACTTAAATAAATATAATTTAAGAATAGGAGTTTAATAACATTGAAATAACATTTATTTTCATTTATGTAACTATAATTTTAAATTTAATATAAGGAGCCCTCGATTTTCGATGGCTTCTAGGCATTGGAACAAAGACAAAGGATAATAAGCTCGCATAAATAAACTTTTATCTAAATTTTTTCTTGTAATTTCGAGAATGAATGACAACAAATTTTAAAAAACAAACAACATTTTGGTTGTTTATTAGGTTTTGTAGACGTCGAAAATGCTCTGTTCTGTTTTCTGTCTGTGGCAAGGAAATATCTCTTGTCTTTGCTATTCCTTGGCGCTACAGAATCATGTAACATACAAGAAGTTTAGTTGCCTATAGTAATATTTTCCAGTTTGATTCCCATCACCCGTGATTGAAGATGCTCTTATCGCATTGGAATCGGACGAAACGGATGCGACGTACACGTATAATATGCCCAATTGAGACTTAAAGCATGATGTCATCAGTTATCTATCAAAATGCCACTCATTCCCAACAGAAAACTCTTGCAGAATACGATCTGCCGGTTTCTGAGCCTGATCAGCTTTCGCTTTTTTCCACCATTCCCTGGTGATTTCTTCAGAGCGAATATCCTAACCTCGAAAATGACACCATCGCATATACGATATGTATATAGTCAAAAATAGCCTGATGCAAAAATATGAGATATGGTTCTATAATTGTCAGAAGAAAAGATAACTTCTTCTGTATAGGTGGCCCTACAAATTCTTGCCATACTCTTCATTCCTCTAAAAGAAAATATTTTCGAGTTACGCTTTTAATGCTTTTGAAAAAAACATATGCAAAGCTCGCTTAAATTCTTCACTTAGGCTTAGGAACTACAAGCGACAGAGTTGGTTTTGAGGTCGAGTTTTTTTTTTCTGCAAATTTATTACGACGTTGACAAGCCCCAATAAACCATTTGCAGACTAAGTACGCAAACAGTTGAGAACGTTCTACATGTAACCCCAAACCATGTTTCAGTTCTTGATATCCAAAGGGATTCTGGTTGTTGACTATCATGGTCTGTGATGTTAAAATTAGTCAGTCTAATTTCTGGAACATTTCCTAAAGTAACTCACATTTAAAATAATGCTCACATGAAGATGATAGCAAAGGACCAATGCCAATATGTTACAAATTTAATGTCCTGCAACATTGTGTCAACCATTCTTTTGTTCAATGATAATCTCCTGCAAAAATCGATTTTTGTTGTTGTTGTTTCGTGTTTTCTATGTGACAGTCCACTAATTATTTCATTTGTTTTTTTGCAGAGAGGCCTCACTACAAGACTGCCTATGCCTGTGAAGGAAACATTCTTCACATAAGCTGTGATAATGGACAACTGATCCATCTCATCCGAGCCAATTATGGCCGATTTAGCATCACCATATGTAACGAACATGGGAACACTGATTGGAGCGTCAATTGCATCGCTCCACGCTCTTTTAGGGTGTTACAAGAGAGGTAAGTCTGTAATCCCTTTGGAATTCTGCATTGCATACAGTGCAATATTACCACCATAGTCTTATCTTGTGGAAGTCAATTGATATGGTTTGAAACTACCCACACATATTTAGCAATGTTCGAAATTGTCACTACTACAGACCATCATCTGAGTTTGCATATTCAGTACATTTTATGTCATTAAAATACAATTTTATAAGCAAAGATTTTTAAAACCACTATCTTTTGACTTCTAACAAACAAAAACCTTACTATTTCAGTGTATCACAGCCACATTTGAGTCATATCACCATCAAGTTCATAGGTTAAGATTCTAGTTTTATTTAGCCACAAATTAGGCTAATTATTCAAAAACAATGTGCTGAAAACTGATGTCAGACTCAAGTTTGGCAGTAATTCACTGTAGAGTAAGACTGCTAGAAACCTGTATTGACACCTTTGATTCATGTATTGCCGTTCGAGGATTTTGTATGTTTTTTTTTCCAAATTGTGTTTTCATACTAATCGATTATCAGTTTCTCATGCTTTTGTCCACTAGATTTTTTTAACCAAGCCACGTGATTGACGTTTCCATCAACAGCTGCGTTTAACGAATCACTTTCAACTTTCAGATTCCTGTCTTGTTTTTAGGTGCAGACTACAGGCAGAACCTAGACTCCCCAACCCCTCTTAGAATTTTTTTCACTCCATCCTCTGATTTAGAAGTTTTCCTGTACATCAAAATCTAATCGCAATGTGATTTCCACACACCCTATTTTGAAAAAAACAGATATGCTAGTTTCCCTGGGGGTAGTCCATAAATGCATCACTTCATACGATTTGACTCCATCCAGTCTTAATATAAAATGAATGAAATTTAGCATGAATTTGTAGAGGTGTTGGTGGCAAAATTCCCTCCATATAGAAAGTGTCACTGTAAGAAAAGTATATCGCAACCTCTGATGGGTGGTCAAAGCTTTAAGAATATGCCTAGCCACTTAAGGATATTGTTTTCTGTAACTTAGCTGACTTAAGCTCGTCCCAGCACGCCAAAAGGCAAAATCGGAGATTCCAGTTTCTATCAACACATGCAATATCACGACTACAAATCCTGATATAAAAGAGGATTAAATCACGAAGTTTGAGGACTCTTTAATTCGCATAAAAAAAATGCTTGAGTGGAGCATGTCCTGATTTCTGACTGACAAACGGATTACACGAGTTCTATTTATTTATGGGATTTAATGGTTTAATCAAAAGCGATCCTTGGTTAGTGGTATGCATGTGTGCACACTGCCATTAAATACATTTAAGTCGATAAGCAGATGTTGCCTCCAATTAAAAGATTAGATTTGCTGCAATAGACAGTCAAACAGGTTATATTGTAGGTAAAACCTCGGAGAATTCCATCTGATAAGTGGCCCTTCTTGCAGAATTATTAGTATTGCATCATTTAAATATTTTAGTTATGTTGTGTTCATTTTTTATACGAACATCTTGAATTGTTTGCGATTTTGTGGCTGACTTTACATCACCATGCAATGCCATAATCACTGGAGAAGCACTTTATAACAACCCACAATGATTTTCCTTCATTAACTTATCTGCTTCAAAAATGTGCCTTCTTAAGAAGAATGCATTCTACATCTTATTGCAAAGATGAAGAGAGAAATACTAGTTTAAGCGATACAACTTTAAAATAACTGGTTTATTTTCACACGATTAGTCATTATTTAACAAATGAGAACCAAAATTGCATAACGAAATTCATTGTGGGGGCGTTCTTTTCGAATGTTTGCAAAATCCTCCGGCTCTGGAGAAGGCACGTTTTGCAACATTCTCCTAACAGTGTGACCGGTTTTAGAATGCATCAGAACACGATACCTATCAGTAAAGTTATTGCATGCACGCCAATACAGTGGCAGAATGCAGCTTTTTAAATGTGGAAAATTGTCCACCATACTCAAAAAGACCCATTCCCCAAAGTATGGGACGCATAGAACCAGAAACTTCAAAACTGCTTTTCACAAAGTCTAGGGTTGCCAGGTTACCAGGATGTCATCATTCCTTGGGAAGAATGCGCACGTACGGCACATTTCCAATAATCCCACGCAGCATAGTCATACATGTTTTTGTAGTAAAAATCTGCAAAACCCACTGTATGGTTAGCATCTCTGCAATCTATGCAGACAGCGTCGGTGGCAGGTCACCGTGGGACAAATCATTTTCATATTTTCTGCTCCGCAGGTGCATTTTTCTCTTTTGTTTCCAGGAACATGCAAATGGCCTCTTTCGTCACTTGTCAGTCTCCTCATTTTCCGCTTGTCTGACTTTTTCTTTGCAGCGCATCTAGCCTGACATGCAGATTGGGGGTCAGGGAGGTGCCGAACCATCCATTAATACCGTACCGGTTGATGGGGGCCATTATTTCTTGTACCTTCCCCCCATTCAATTCAATTCTGTCCGTACACGGTGCAGGGCATGCCTCTTTTCTTTGGCTACCACATTTTCGCTTTTTGAGAGCCTTGCACTTCATCATCATCATCATCTTTGCTAGCCATCGTTAGTCGTTTCCTTTTGGTAGTGGGGAGAAAAAATTACCAGTATTACATAAATATTAATATGATGTCACTCCGACAACTCAATAGCAGCAACTTGGGGATGTCTGGCAGGACACTGGACCCAAAATTAAAAAAAAACTCTTGAAGGCCAGCATCTCATTGACTTTTGCTCTTCCCATCCTCGTGTCAACCGTATTTATTGCTTCTGTGCAAATTCCATTTGTCAAGCATCAATCAACAGGTGGACCGTTTTCACCTGGCCACGCTGAAGAACCCTTAACATTTTTCTTTTGTTTCTTTCTCAGGCTCGAATTGCAGACTTTGCAGATGTGTGGATGGGGCTGTTGTTCTGTGTTTACTAGAGTTTTAACAAGGTTCCCACTGTCCCAGATGGCGAAGAATACCGCCGTTTACTTATTTAGTTTTAAGAAATTTTAAGACAATCAATATAAATTGGTATCTTTAAGGTGTTTCAACCAAGTCCTCCAGTGGGTCGCTGTTGAGGTAACCAGTTGCAGTCGGAAAAAATTTGCACTTGATGACTCAGATGGATTTATAAATCTGTTTGCTGCTCTTATAACCTGCTTTTGCATTTTAAATAACATGATGTGTTGTTTTTAACTTTACTCATTCAATATTGTATGAGCAAAGCCTGACATTTTCATAGTAGTATGGAACTTATTTTTAAAAAAATCTTGCCAATTTGAGTGGGAACCTTGGGTAATTCCTTCACAAACGATCTTTTCATTTCGTTTTAAACTTTTTTATTTTTTTAAACTTGTGTTTTCTTATGTTTTGCGTTTTTCTCCTGGGGTGATTTCTTCCACAGATGCGATCAGTTAGCAAGCTGCTCGCTGCCCATTTCCAGCGCCATGTTCGGAGATCCCTGTCCAGGGACATTTAAATATCTTGAAGTGCAATACAGGTGTTCTCTAGGTTAGTTAGTTAGTTTATGGCATTCCCAACCAAGGAGTTGCAGATCAGTCACGAGGTCCTCGTCGTGTAGCCACCCAGCGAATATTTTTTTCCCCTCGTATCCTGACACGTCGTTCCGTGGTGGCTCCGATCCGTGCGGTCCACAAACTTCCTTGGTTGGTTTCTTGTACAAACGTCCCTAAGACACCCTTTGTGGTTTTGCTAACTACTCTCTGTAGATGTAGTCAGCAGACTAGCTGTACCATCCAAGCCTCTACCTCAGTGTTCGGAGATCCTTGTGCGGGCACTTTGAAGTATCTAGAAGCCCACTACCAGTGTATGCCAGGTAGAAAAAACGATTATATTCGTATAAATCAACAAATTCCCCCACCCAATTCCAGTCTGTTTTCGTACTTTCACTATAATTTTGCATTCAATTTATTTATTTTTATTTTTTTATATGAAAAAAAACCCAAACAAAACCGATATCCTACACTTTCGGCAACTTTTCAAACCGCATGACTCGCACTGCTACAATGCATCATTTGGATTCATTTTTTAAAATTTGTTCATAACTGGACAATTCTCGTTTAAAACAATTCTGAACTCTCCCATACATCTACATTTTATTTAAAATTATTCATATGGAAAACAAGTTAATAAAGTGCAACTATTTGGGCTCTTGGAAGGGAAAACATCAAAGTCGTTATACCTAAAATAATAAACTCCTTTTCAGACCAAAAGTGATAAAAGTAAAGTTTTGATACGATTAAAGAACCAAGATGGCCGCCAATCAGACGTCTATACAATGTGGTTTGGCATTCATGGCTTTCTGCTCATTTGTGGCCATCTTTGTTACCAAAACACCAAACTCAAAAACAATAGAATTTTCAAGTTAGCATACTTAAGGCAATTTTAAATCTTATTTTACCTTAAATTACTATATCTATATAAAAACCGAGTTAGCAATGAATGATTTTATTTTATATTAAACGTTTTTCCCTATAGTTGCACCTTAAATATTGTTTCTAATCAAGAAATCACTATCAAATACGAAGGGTGGGCCCATATCCACAGCCTTCATTGATGCAGTGTAGGCCAATGTGTGCGGCAGCAATCCTCAGCTAAAATGTGCCTAATAATGAAAATCAATATAAAAACATTGCCTAAATTACTGACGAACCAAACGCTCAAAGTCAGCAAATTGATATTTTTCCTAGCTGGGCTGATTCCACCCCACACCCTTCCCTCTCTCCATCCTCCAATGCATCATTTGCTTTATTTTTTTAAAAAAATCTTTGTTAGTGTGTTGCTAATATGCATGAACTGCAATCTGCCTAGAAAAAAGCAAAAATCTAGAAGCATGGCTGCACCAAAATGTACACGCATTTCTAATTAGCCGTTCGTAGGCAGTCTCCTACAATTACCGTGCACACATAATTTGCGTTTCTACTCCATAAATACTTAATTTTCGATTTAGTTTTATGTGCATGCGTGCAGCAATGCTAATGATATTAGTTTTTGCTTTTCTCTTTTAAAAATGTGTTTAGTTAGCAAAACACTAGTATGCTGTTCTGTTTGTCGTTATTGTTTTTATTTTGAATGTTTTCTGTTCGCTAAATCACCACAAACCCTTTCACTAGACACCCTCAATGTGCGTTTTTAATCCACTTTATTAAATTAAAATATACAAGCTCTTGTTTAATTTCTGTTGCTGTTGTTGTACTCGTTAAGATAAATATCAAAGTCTCGGAAAAAAGTATGATTATTATTTTGGCATTCAACCGTGCACTTGCGCTTGCAAAGTCTTTGTCTCAACGTGCTAATTAGCGATATCAAGCTCGCTATTGTCAAAGTTTAAAAAAAATTCAACCAAATTAGCATGAATTATTGATTTAAAGTGCAGTTTCATTACTTAAGGCATGTTTAATTACCATCGCTAGCAACAATCTCCACACACACATAGATAAAACATTTATTTCCAAATTTATAAATTGGACTTAACATAATCAATTGTTACCTGATGAAGGGTTTTTGTTGAATTATATCTCTATGCATGCAACATTCTCAAGTACAAACTTAGCTTCTTTATATGCCACAATGAAACGTGTGTGTACTTTCTCATGTAAAACAAAGTTTGTTATTGTATGGTACTAAATACCATCTTGGACTCAATATTTGTGCACACTCTATTCAAATTTTATTTTTGTGCAAGAATTAAATATTAAAACAACGATCTAAAGATAAATTACTATCCCATGAATGCAATTTTTTTATATATCTAGTAAAACTGTTTATGCAAAAGTCAGCAAACAATTCCAAAAATTTTCTACCAAATGGCAAATAAGGAAGTTAAGGTTAATTAACATTAGTTAGAACTTATTGGCATGATGCTACATAAAGTATTTTGGTCGTTCCACCATAGCATCCACAACTACGGTCACAACACCAGTACGGTTCCCGCCTCCATGGTTGGCCCCTACAACACAACCAGCATGGGTAACCCTTGTCACCAGGCCAAACATTCCTGCGGGTAGTGAAGAAGGAACTCCACCAGTGACCACAACTACCAGTACTCCCAACCCGCAAGTGTCTAGCAGCACTACCGGGACACCACCGACAAGTGCCATAACTGTCTTGGTGCCGGTGAATGTGACGCAAGTGCCACCAACGTTAGCACCGACACCGTCCCCTAAGGTCCCGCAAAATGAGTCGAAAGGAGGCCTTCCTAAACCCACAAAACCAGCGCTGAACTCCACCGAAGGTAAACACCGATTCGGAAGTTTTGTAATGGATTTCTTTGAAGAATGCTCTTGTCACTGGGCAGTCTTTCCTAGTTTTTTAAAAATTTTCGATTGCATCTATATTATTATTAACATACTTGTGTAATATTGCTTTTCAGCACCAACCACGACCACAACAACAGTGAGGTGGGATTACCGGGCCGATTACTGTCCTCCAGTACGAGTTCGAAACCTGAGCTGGAATTGGACAAAGCAGGGCGATATGGCAATCATCCACTGCCCTATTGGCACCACTGGTTAGTATACATTTTTCTTCATACATTGCTAATATTAAGTTTTCCAAAGACAACATTTGAGATATCGGGTGTTTTTTTTTTTTTTGCAATTTCAGGTATGGCAAAATGGCGCTGCGGATCAAATCCGGCAAGGTGGATGCCCGATAACCCCGACCTCAGCGATTGCAAGTCTGCCTGGTTAACTGATTTGGCCAACAGAGTATGTTTGTGCTTTCACTCCCATCTTGCAACGTTTGCTAAAATTCTCAAAAACTGCAGGAACCAAGAGTATAATTGTGATGTTTTCTAGATTGAAGATGGCGATAATCTGGTCAAGGTTGCAACTGAACTAGTACAAGTGACGAGTAGCAACCAGTTGTATGGTGGAGATATGGTCGAGACGGCCGCAATGCTCAAAAAAATGGCCCATAAGATGTCTGAGCGCATCAAGATTCTTCCGAGACCGCAAAAGCAAGATGTAGTGAAAGAGCTAATGAAGGTAGGAATGGGCACAGACGTTATTAACCGTTGTCCTCGATCATTAAAACGGTCATTCCATTAATTGCTTTCCTTGCTTTCCCCACAAATAGGCTGTGGTGGAGACTGGCAGTAACTTGTTAGCAGGAGAGCAACGACATTCCTGGAACGACCTCAGTCGCCAGACGCAAATGAAAACAGCCACGGCTTTGCTTTTGGGTTTGGAAGAAAATGCATACCTCTTGGCTGACCAAGTGAATTACGAAAAGGTCACGGTGCAGTCAGATAAGAACATACGTGAGTAGTGAAATTATTTTGTTATTATCACGTTGAAGTGTGTTTTCCTCAAGAAATTGAGATTGTCAAAATTAGATTCTTCAATGGCAATCGCTTGTTTTCTGTTTCAGTAATGTCGGTGAAGGTACTCAAGACGGAGAATGTAAGGGAGCTGAATTTTCCTGAGCCAGAAGACCTGTCCAATTCAGTTTGGGATCAGATGACTCGTGTAATTACACTGCCATCTGAAGCCCTGATGGATAGAGCCTCTAATGGTATGTATATCTGATATTTTCTTGCCATATTTGGTTATCCGAGGCTACACACATATTCCAAGAGTCCAGTAGTAGAACATACTCTATGCATGAAATTGGTGGTTTGATAATTGTTTAAACGTTGTACCATCTTTAAACACAATCGGGTAGCACATTTTTGTAGTTATTGCTCTAAACTTCAGGCATAATGTGCAAAAACCTAAGCTTCTCAAACTCATTTTTGTGTACTCTTGTTCAGGTCTAGTCAAAGTAGTGTTCTTCACGTACAACAACATCGACGATCTTCTGCAGCCATCTGCCTCTAAGGAAGCATTTTCTCAAATGGCAAACAGCTCGCGAACCATTCAGGTCCTCAACTCAAAAGTTATATCTGCATCCTTTGGCCGCAAACACCTGCCTCTACAGCAGCCAGTCTTTATTACGCTCAAGCACATACAAGAGGATAATGTCACAAATCCAACATGTGTTTACTGGGATTATTCACGGAGGTAAGAACGAATAAACTTATTTTCAATTACATAATTCCTTCAGATGAGAAAGGAATTTTTAAGTCTGAAAGAGCATATCAGTAACAAGAACTCATGCAATATTTTTTGCTATTTAGTACATGGTCACCTAGCGGTTGTGAGGTTGTCACGACGAATCAAAGTCACACTGTCTGTGCTTGCAATCACCTAACTAATTTTGCCATCTTAATGGACGTGCAGGGTCTGCAGGTAAGTCGCTTTAAAAATATTGACACTTTAATTGGAATTCCTTATTGTGATCATATTTAAAGCAGATTTTATGTATTACTTACAGATGGGTGACAGTCATGAGATAGCCTTGCAGCTAATAACATATATCGGCTGCATCATTTCAATTGTGTGTCTTACATTGTCATTCCTCACGTTTACATGTTTCAGGTAAGCAAAACAAATTTTAAATGTTCCTGCTACTGGGACAACACCACAATGTTCTTACAAATGTTTAAAAGCAGTTTTAAAACATATCACTTACCCGTTTCTTTATCTACAGGAGTTTGAAGAGCGATCGCAACACCATTCACAAAAACCTTTCAGTTTGTCTCCTCATTGCCGAAATCTTGTTCATCACCGGGATTTCTCAGACGGACAAGCCGATTCTTTGTGGATTTATTGCTGGCTTCTTGCACTTTTTCTTCCTGTGTTCTTTTGCATGGATGTTCTTCGAGGGATTCCAGTTGTACGTCATGCTCATCGAAGTTTTCGAGTCTGAGAAGTCACGAGTTCGGTGGTATTATGCCTTGGCGTACGGATTGTCGATCATCGTTGTTGCAGTTTCTTGCGTAATTGACCCGTTCAGTTATGGCACGGAAAAGTACTGTTGGTTACGTACCGACAACTATTTCATCTTCAGCTTTGTGGGTCCAGTCATTGCCGTAATTGTGGTGCGTACCCATCACACAAGTTTCAAAATTGCGCCATGTGCTCTCCTTGTTACTTGTTGCTCACGGTTTTCTAATTATTTTTAGGCTAACATCGTCTTCTTGAGCATTGCACTATTCATGATGTGCCGACATGCTAATGTTTCAGCTATGAAAAAGAAAGAACAATCGAGATTAGCCAACGTCAGGTATGAATTTTTTGCCACTGCACTTAATTTCGAGTATACAATGTACATTTTTTAGCACTGAGAAACTACAAAAGTATGTATTGCAGAAACTTCTTATTTGTGACACAGGTTGTTTTTTCTAAAACATAAAACCTTGCATAAAAAAACAGGTGGATTTGACATTAGATGAAAATGTCATTGAAATGCTTGAGGTGCTAGCAGTTATCATAATTTACAGTTTATCACAATTGTAGCTATCCAGTTTGGTGGTTAGGGACATTCTATTCTTTACCTTAAATTAATATTTATTGGAAAATTCTACAATAACCGTGATCTGTACATGTTAATGGATTCACGCCGCTTAATAGTGGATTGTATTTTAATGCTTGGCAAATCGATTGGAAATATACTGCGGATGCTTATGTTTATGTGCAAAGTACTTTTAATCTAATTTAATCCACATTCTTTCAGAGCTTGGATTAGAGGAGCACTCGCATTAGTATTCTTACTGGGCCTCACCTGGACCTTTGGTCTTCTGTATTTAAACGAAGAATCCATCGTGATGGCTTACGTTTTCACCATATTGAACAGCCTACAGGGGCTTTTCATTTTTGTGTTCCACTGTATACAGAACGAAAAGGTAATGTCCATTTTGGGGAATCATTTTCCCAATTGATACGAGTGAATCCTGCTCCCTTGCTAACGTAACACTTATTCTACCACAATAGGTTCGCAAGGAATACCGCAAGTTGTTCCGCCGCAGCCCGTGCTTGCCCAATTGCATGAGGGAAGGAGTCAAAGAACGTCGTTCCAGCTTCTATGCCAACTCTAACGGCACGGCGTCCATGCCCAATTCGAGTAGCACGCCCGTGAACAGCCAACAGCAGCAGCAAAGTGTGGGTACAAGTAATGGTCTTCCATACCCTCTCTATCAAACCTCGCAAGGTAGTGCACCGCTTCCCTTTCGCTGTTTAAATTTACATTTAATTCCCCCATTTGAACCGAAAAGCAGCCTACGTCACAACGGCCGATGTTGGGCTGCTGATCATGTAGTATGTGCTGGTGAAGGTGGTTCATGCGCGGTAAATTTTATTTCGGTTGCACTGATTAACACGGCGAATACATTTCTTTATTCTGGATTGAGCGGGTATCAAATCTCGGGGCATTTTTGTGGGGTGTCCCCAAGTGGTGAAGGAAAATCTGCAAAGCAGAATAACAAGTCCCTCTTGAATAACTGCATCCATGTTGTGGATATAAAATTCTTACCTGGAAAAAGTCGAGGCGATGCTCTACATGTTTAATTAATTGCCTTTATTAAATCTAAAGTGTTGCTGCCTTCTTGACCGCAAATGTATTGGCATAGACCTAATATGATTAGTTTCTGCATGCTGTTCTATGATATTTTTTTTCCTTTTCTCCTATGCTACTTTCTGTAAATATTTCTGTCTTGCTTCAGTCTTTGCAAGCCCCAATGTCCAACGTGCGTTTCGTACGAGTTGCATGTTGTCTGCTTTTTTGTTAGTTTGCCCTTTCATTTGTATGTTGTACTTCGTTATGAGAAATTATTTTGTGCTATCATTCCAACTTTTCTGACTTGGAATTGGTGGCGATAATTTATCATGCAATAATAATTCCTCAGACATGGTACTGTCTATCATTCTTGTTTGTGATGTTGAAATTACATTTATAACTTTCTGAGTTCTATTTGTATTGTGGCTAATTCGAGGTGCAAATATAAACGTCTTACTGTTTGTTGACAGAGCAATCTGGTAGAAAACTAGTTGGAAATACTACATTTATAATACTTTAATGTTTTTATTTTCAAACTTATCTGCTTGTTTGAGCTGTAGTTATTATACACTTTTTTGTAATTTAAAACATTAATATGGCAAAACCATCTTTCTTCCAAAACCATCATTAACTTTTTAACATGGTCTGTTTTATGCTTCATAGCGTAGGCCCTGAATTAATTAATCTAGCTCATATTTCTGAACTCAACCTCTAAGATGTTTGTTCTGTTCTTCATTATCAACCTCTTGTGTTCAGCTTTTATTCCTAATTTATTCAGCAGCAAATTCAGTGGCTCATTTTGTGATTTCATGGCTTTTTACAGTACTTGAAGCGTCTATGGGGCAGTGGCAAGAGCAAGAGCCCCCAGACCTCATCAACCAACGGCGATCTTTCCAGGGGCACGCCCGTTCCACGTAAGCATCTGACACTGCATCTCTTAGTAATCTGGCATACATGCATGCATGTTCTTTCTGGTTCTGCACACCACCAGTAATTTAATTCATTTTAAAAAAAAAATGGATAAACGAATTTTATATTTTTTGAAATTTGTTGGGGCTCATTTCAAAAAGTGAATCATTATCTTTTGCGTAACTGCATGTGCTTGTGTTTATCGAATACAAAGATAAGCCTACATGCTAGAATTTGCATGGACATTTGTAATAGTGATAGTCAAAAACCATTGTATGGGCATCGAGTAATGCATGTAATGCATGTTGGGTTTAAAACAATTCATTAGGTGATTTCCCAAGCTCAATCCAGTTTACTTTATACAGTTTCAGGAGTTCACCCGACAGCCCCCGACCTGGAAGTTGAGAAGTTCTCCTATAACAGTTCCAATAGAGATTCTGGTCATGGCGGTTCTGAACCGGAGGAAAGCCTGGGTGCTGCCGGCAGTCTGCGCTATAAGCGCAATAACATCGATTACGGTGGTATTGCCAATGATTTATCTGTGATGGACTGTTCTGTAGTGGACTCTGACTGCAGCAGTGAATACTTTCGGGAAAAAATGTCTGTGAATAACGACCTCCAAAGATCGGCAAGAAGCTTGCGGCCGCCCCCTAATCACCACCATAGCCACCACCAGCGAAGCAACAATAATAACATCAACAACGCGGCACATCATCATCTCCACCACCATCCTGCTAACCAGCAAGTTCCACGCTTGAGCCCCCTCAACCACATCTACATGGACATCGAGTCGAGGGACAACGAGCCCGTCTACGAGGAAATCGACCGCAGCGAAGTCCAAGTCTCTGACTACAGCGACGAGGACGGTCGACGCCGGAGCGACATCAGCCGACAGTCTTCTGGCAGCTATGGCGATAATCGACCGCTGATCGCCCACCTTATCGCCGAACGCAACCAGCTTCAGACTGGCAATTCTCCGAATTCCCACCACGGCTCGACGGCTAACAGGGGCGGGAGGCAACGGCCATCTTTGCAAGATGCTAGCGCCATAGTTCCCGAAGGACCCCCGTATCACATCGGCCAAATGCCACCTCACCCGCAACCCATTGTCCCCCAGCAGACGGAGCATAGGCGGGAGCCCTCATTCCATGGTGCCGTGCCGAACAACCTGCAGAGGCAGCACCAACCACCGCCCCAGTGTGATATCATTCCCCCTAGTGACAGTGCCATGTTCGTGGCCATGTTGGACGGACCAAAAGTAGTTTGCAAACTGCAACCGCATCAGATTATGGAACAGCCGCAGCAGCCTCATCTCAACCACTCCCATCAGCAGCACCATCATCACTATCCCATGCACCACCACAGACTGTCCCACAGCGAGTGTTGAGATGATGTGAAAATGAAGTTTTAGAAAGACCTTTTTAAATTGTGATTAAGGACAAATGAAAGGAGCTTTTAGTCATAACCGTCCGCTTGCGGATGGGGTCTCTGGCGACGGTCACTGTTATCCACGCCGCCTGTCGTCGGATTTTATTATTCTCTTTGCACGTGCCATCTGTGATGTTTCAGGGCGTTTCTGCAACAAAAAAAATCTATATACGGCGTATCGTTAAGTCAGTTTTACGACCAATTATTAAGTCCGTGCTCAGCTACTGTCATTTGGAAGAAGTGGACGACCACCACGATCATAACAAAAATCTACTTTCATTTTTTTGCATTTTGTTTTTTGGGCTATGATCGACGGTGCTCGGAACAAGTTTGGAAAATCGCCTGCCTTGTGTATAGCTCGCATTTATGTTGGAAAAACGCAGTTTCCCCATATTTCTTTCGTTGTTTTTTTTTGTTTTGCATTTCTTTTCAGTTCGCAACCAAGCTTCTCAGGATGAGAGCTATCCGATGTTTTACAGAAAACTTGTTCAATTCGTTAACCACAGCATTCATCCTAAGATAATTTGTCACTTCGTTTTCATTAATTGCATATACAGTATGTATAGTCAGTTGGATTGCACCAAATTCTGCATAGAGAAATCCGATAAAAACCAAATAATAGTGTGCTATTGCACTATTAAATGCTATGTTCATCTAGTGGTGCTCACCACCCCTAACTTCAGAAATCTAAACTCCCCTAAACTGTTTGATGCAGACTCCCTCCTCCCAAGTTTGACTATTAACACCCTAAATTACGTTTGGGGGTTTAAGCGCAATTTCCTTAAATATAGTGTGGGCACCCCCTGGTTTACTGATTTCTACTGACCAGAGTTCGATGTAACACACTATTTAGTATTTTGTTTTTGTTATTGCACGTTTTTGAATAATTAACTTGGCCATTCACAGTTGTTCTAATTTTATCCAGTTTTAGTAGTAGTTGATCTGAAAAGTGGAATGCAACCATCATTTTCATCTTAAAAGTGGTAAAGTTGGCAAGCACTTTTAATCGCCCAGTGCCAATTAAATTTTGCTTCATTCTTTGTTTGCATTTATAAATCTGTCTATTTCTAAATTAGAATTGGCAAGAAAAATTTTGTTTCGTTGTGCAGGAATGTTTTATTCCTGCACAGCGAAACAACATTTTTCTTGCCAATTCTAATTTGCAAATCCCTCTACCCTAATCGGCATTTTAAATAATGATATTAAAAGAATGCAATTTTTCTAAAAGCAAATTATTTTTACATAAACAACTTCAATTCTTAACATTTGTAATGTGGAAAAGATTAATTTTTTATAATTTTGCTTCATTGAATTTATAGTTGGAAATTACTTTCGATTAATGAAAACCTGGGGCTCGGGTAAGCACACAATGAATGTGAAACTTTTTGTGGTGGTCATGTGAAAAAGCATAAACTATATGTTTCTTTTATGACACAGTTACATCGTCAAAAAACATTACAGTTGAACTCCTGTTTCAGAACTTCGTAATTTCGTAGTAATTTCCATTATGCAAGCAATCCATTTCCTCTGCCATCCGTTGATCTTTCATCGCCGTGTGTAAAAGCCTAAATGCAAAACTAATTCCGAAAACGTGTTTCTTTTTATATTATTGCCTGTTTTTTCAACAATGGCACTTGTGCCGTTTTTCAACCAACCCTCCCCCACTTTGCCATTCCAGCTAGCAGCTACACTGTACAGTCCTGTTTTGTTTTTCTCGTAATTATTGTGGATTTGGGGAGAAAATGAACGGGTGCATTCCACATGTGGTTCAACACAGCCAAAACCCATCGCTTTGCCATCCAATAGCGACGAACGAACATACGCTTTTTGTATGTAATTGTAATAATTTTTGTAAACACTGTCAGAAACCGAATGATTCAATTTGCGAAGTGATTAATCTGAGTCTTATGAAGTGTGACAAGGGAGAGTGTATCACTCTTTCGTTTTGTCCTGAGAGCGTGTGTATCGTAGCTAATTAACATCGCTCGCCTGCCACTATGCTTATTACTTGTTGTTAATTGCATTACTAAGATCGACGTGCAAGCCTTAGCCTTGATGGCGGGGCCAGTCCGTGGCTGACCATTGGTGCCATGGTTCCTGCATTTGCCATGGTGTGGTAGTATTGCTACAGTGTAGATAGGAAGAGGAGATCTAGGAAGTTTATGAATTCTGTCCATGACATTGCAATGTGCCGAATCTGCATTCGCCTTACAATTTGGAGTTCATTCTCACTGTAACTTGTAATTTCAAATGCATCTTTCAATCAGAAATTTTTAATGGAATCAAATTGTTTCAGTAAAAAATTTAACACTGGGTGCTTTTAATAAGTTCTAGCAGATATTCATCGTATATTGTGCAATATTTTCCATTGATTATCCAAAGGAGTTTATATAAACGCACCACAGGCTGAAATTATAACTTTTTATGATCTATGAATTAACGAATATACCGATTTCATTTTATTGATTCTGCAAAATACCATTTTGATGATAACATTTCAACATAATGCTGTTTCGACCAACTGCAGTGACATGTACAGATTTAGAAAGATATTTTTACATGCAAATTAAACATCTCTCTTCCTATCTACAAAGTGCATGTACTAAGCTTGTAAAAATTGTATATCGCGTATTCCGAGAGCAGGAAATTTGAGGAAAAAAAATAGAAAATGAACCTATTATTCATTTCGCGTATATATATTATTGTAAAAAGATGATTTGTAAAATAATAATTAATCTAAGTGTGATTGCTCTACTAGTTCAACCTGGTTTGAATAATTTATGTAAATTATGTTCAATGCAGCTTTTCGTTTGCCCATTGTAGGGTTTTCACAACTGTTTCTTTGAATGTTATGAAATCTATTCTGCGAAAAGATTCCTCTTTTTCTACTTGGTGTCACCGTAATTTCAAGTTACTCGTTTCCATTTTATAATTACCGTATTAGTTGAGTGTCAAAGAATTGTTAATAACAAATAAAAAGCGACAATAAATAATTAAAATTGATTCTAATTTGTCTTCAAGTGATAATTTCCAATAAACATTTAGTGATGAACTTTGCTTTCATCAGGTTATAAAATGATCAGATATGTTTTTCTGGACTTATTCCATATCGAAAAGAAAGTATATTTTCCACATACACAGCTGAAGTGAGCAAAACTCTAAATTTCCATGAAGTGGGAATAGCATTAAAATAAAAAATGTAACTAAACAATAACAACTTTATGCCAAACCTGATTTCCAATTAAACTCAAAATAATGTTGACACTAAAAGCATTTCAATTGATAATCTGAATGAAAACTTAGTTCCTTATTGTTCACACAATCTACCCAATTAAATACCTGTACACGCACTGAAGATATAATGAAGAAATATACGTGTATTGCAATACATGAAAATGCCAAGCAGTCTAAATATTGGATACTTAGTGCAAAGCATTAGTGCAACACAATACTGTACAAAATCTAAATTAATAAAAAGTAACAAAACCTGACACAAAATTTACAGAAAATCAACGCAATTTTCTTATTACTGCCTAACAAACTTAAAGAAAAAAAACCATTAAGTTTGAACATGTTATATAAAAACTGAATGCAACATGGCTCAAACCTTTTACCTGAAAATATCCTGAAAACAAAATGTTCGTTTTCAGTCTTTACTGTACATATTTGCGAGTAACGGGCATCAGCAACCCCATTAAGCCCACAGTTTGCGTTTAATAAACTGACAATAATTTTGATAATTGCATTCCAACACTCCCTTATATATTTTTTCTCAGTAATCCATATTTTCCATTGAACTTGTTTGTCACGCAAGATGGAATGAAAGGTTTTTTGAAATACCATTTTGGTATTCTTAATATCACCAGATTGTCATGAAATATAATAGAATATATATATTAGATACATAAATTATATTTTTGTATGTCATGCTATAGTCTTTAGTCTTGAAAATACATAGACCAGTCACCAGTGTATTACAATGGGCTTAGTTTATTATAACTGGCTTCGCTTAGTAAAGTCAACTGGGGTCTTTTGAGGCCCATGTAGGGGGTAATGGGGGCTTCATTTCCTAAGGAGTGGCTCGAAAGTTCTACTTTATATTTGTAAAGACTAGTGTAAATATAAGGCGATTACTTACAAATTCCAGTTAATTATAGGACATCTATTTTTGCAACGCATTACCAATTATCGACACCTGTGTGGTGTACAGTGATGTGCCCTTTGGCCATCCTTGTCCTTGCTCGGACCCGTGCTCCTACTGGGCAGGATCTTTAGTTTTAAAAAGAAAACACAAAATGGTGAACAATGGTGTTTGTATTTACCATACATTACAATCCGTTATTAATACTGCACACCTGTAGGATATTTACAGTGATGTAGACAAGATGACGTGGCTAAAAAATGTCTTAACTAGTATTTTTACGAGTAATAAAAACAATGAAAAAGCAAGCGAAGGATTGCTTGATTACGCATAAGTTAATAGCATAATCTAAAACATAGGATATGAAATTTACATGTTTTATTACATGCAGATAATTCTAAACCCAATGCAAAATTAATCACACTATATGGTGGAATAGTAGTAATAGTTTATTTTATTTGTGTCCACCATAGCATTATACAAAACTTTAACACCAATGTTGGAGCCTTGAGGTGATTATTGCATGTTAAAGACCCCCTTGATGAGCTACATATGCTGAAATATTGTAGACATGTGGGCAAAGAGCATTCATAATGTTCTGTAGTTCACCATATTCAATTTGCTTTTGGACGCATCATCATGCACAGTGTCACAAGAGATAATTTTCTTGACACTTTTGTTTATCATCCAAATTCATCGCAAGAGGAGTAACCGAGTCAATTAGAAGACGCCTTAATTAACTTGTGTTTGTTAAGTCTATAACTTCAGAAGCATCGAAAATGAGACGCAATTAAGATCGCGTCTGGTTAATCAAGCTGCTATTCAGATTCCAATCTGCATGCATCATGAAAGAAGTTTATTTATCTATGACTTTGGATAAATGTCAAGTTATGGAAAACTTAAAACCTGCACATGATATCTGATCTCAAATTCAGAATATCAAATTTACACACTTTATAGTTAATTCTAATATTACAGTGCAATGAAGTGCAAGGACAAGACCAAATTTTAGTTCAATGGCCACTCTCAAAAAGTAACCAAAGAAAACATCCTCTTAACCGGCTCTCCGGTTTAACTAAAGGTTTCAGAAGGGTATAAAAATGAAATGCCTCTAAACTTTTTTTAAAGACATAAAATGTCAATACACCTGCATATACAATACAAATTGTATAGCTGTACGTCTGCAGTAATTTTAAGTATAAATAATAAAATTCAATGCGTTATCAAGTACAATTTTTTTTAGAAACTTCGTATAAACCGGCTCTTTCTCTTACCCTACCAGCCTCAGGCCCTAATCAGGATTAATTAGAGGGATTCTACTTTATATAATTTGCCATTTCATACACTTTTGAGCATTGAATTTGGCTGCATAGGAACAATACTGTTTAGATCAAATTAACACGTGTCGTATTTCTAGTGAAACCTAGAACAGTATCTTTGTTGAAAGCATTTTTCTGAATATAAAAGCAAATGTGCAAATTCTATAGAGTACAGTTTCTCACTTGTTAATACGAAATTTCAATCAAACGCTTTTGCTACCATACTACATATACTGGACTTGATCCGCCTACGGTGGAATGTATAACGCGCACGAGCGATTTCTTTGAATTGCATGTTTTTGAAAACTTGCATTTCCGCGATGTGTTGCAAATATTTAATCAAATTGTTGCCGGAACCTTCGGATAGATAGAAACATGGTTTCATACGTAGATGGAGATGACGAACTTCTTCGCGGTTCATAAACCTGAAACCGTCTAAATTTGCAGACATAAAGTATGATCCATTTCAAGTGCATCAATTGGAATAATTTCCATATACTGTATATATATATGCTTTACTCAAACTATATACAGGTAAAATTACAAAAATGTTGAACTTCTCAAGAAATGCATAAAAATAACGCCATTTTTAGGGGGGGAATTGTCTATGTTGATCATTTCTAATATACCGCAGTTTCTTTCAACATGTGACTATTTTGCAAGAATAGGGTATTTGGTACAATGTCCGCAATAAAAACAATTTCAGAAATGGCAATTGGACTTCCAATAACAAGACATCTTGTATTTGTCTTTCATGATTAGAAGGAAATTGAGCATACCATGAATGCAACGATGTGCAAAAAAAGACAATGAATTTTATTTGGAAGGTTCACTAAACACACTATTAATGCAACGAGGTCATAACATAATCTATTGTACAGTACGAATATCAATTAGTATGAATACCAATATGCAGTATGTTAGTAAAGTACTTAAGCAAGTAAAGCAGTAATTTCACCCCACAATCTTTGTCCCTATAGGGATATGGAGTTGTGAGGCTGAAACCGGAGATTAACCGGTACAGACCAGACACAACCAGCATGATGTCCACTCCGATACATTGAGAAAAGAAAAAAAGCTAATCCACTTTACAAATGCATAGAGGCATGTACTTGAATACGGACCTAAAATAATCCTAAAATAATGGAAGTCTGCAAATATTTTGAAATGGATTTTCAACAGGATGTGTGTATGTGCAAGTGTGTCAGGTGAATGTTACTAGAGACTTACATCATCAAACATTAGCATTAAGTAAGGATTGGTGCAGACATGAAAAAAAAAACTACATGGAAGTAGAGGTAAGTACAGAGATTTATAATTAACACACAAGTATTAGCGCCCCTGGTGGCGTATACGCTTTTAAATATTATGTTGCTAACATGAAAGCATTCTTGTACATTTTTGAAATTCGTGAATGAAGTCTGTATGTTCATGTCTCAATTTCAGTCAATCTTGTAGCACATGTAAATGGATGATATAAGTACTTGGCAAAATCATTATTAGAAAATGTACCTAAAAAAAAGTAATTTTCCCATATGTAACGGTAGAAAGTATTTTTCATTGTTAGTTTACTTTTATCCTATATACCTTAATATCTGCAATTGCACTGCGATTTAAAGTCCTGTTTCACATCACATTAATAGGACACAAGGGGTCTTAACTTGGCCAAAGCTTCACCCTACCTAATCCCACCAAAAAGTATTTTCCAGCAAAAAAGCAAGAGGTTAAACGAGAGCGTCAAAGTCACATGATAACTTTAACGGTTGATTATTCCATGCCAAAATCCATTTATCATCAAGAAGAAAATAAAATTTTATTCAAAACCTGATTTTCCGTTTAGAAATTGCATGAAACCAATCATAATAATTGTTGGCGTGCTGTTGACAAATATTAGCAAAGTTTCAACATAGAGAAAGTCATTTTTATCATTCGAATTTAATTATTTCGTGTACTGTAGCACAACACACTTTTGCGGTTACTACAATCCTTCAAAATGGCGTCCAGGCCGGAGGGCATCCATATTCAGCTACAGACAACAGTTGCACACTGTGTTGAGCTTGTTTAACAATGGGAACAATGTTCATCAACGAGAATTAAACTTGTAATGAAAGCAAGAATGCTTTGATCTCATCAAGTTACTCAAATTTCGTTTTGTGGCTAAAAAATTTATGAGGCACATGCAGACCACAGTAGTCTTGTTTGGGCAGACTGACGTCATTCCGCTATAATTCGAGGAATTGAGCGTCCTTATAAAACAGCAGCTGGGATGTTATAATTAGAAGAAAAATATCTATACATCCGCCAAAATAGCTCTATTTTTTTAATTTAATAAGGTCTTAACCCCTTTTGATTGCATAGTTTATACTTTAATCTGCAGGATGTCAAGTGGAGTCATGATGACGCTTCCATCATCGCTGACAAAGGAGTTTTTTTTTTTGTTATCTTTGGACAATTTTTCGAAACTTGTGTGCAAGTGCACGTATAAAGGATAAATTTAACATATTGTCACAAGTGATGGATCACTTCACAGATTTCCCCGAAACTTACAAATGTCTCATGTTTATTAACAGAACCTGTTCTAGTAAATCCCGAAATGGTATTAAAGGAGGAACCAAAAAAGAATTTACAAGACTTTAAGCAGATAATAATGATTTCACATCAATATGGTAAATGCATGTGGCTTTGGAGCTTGCCTTTATCTGACCATTGAAATAAGAGATCACCGATTACAATTATCTTGAAGTTAAAATGCCTGGTCTAGACCTTTGCTACATCTGCAATGGTACCATCAATATGGCGAATGATAAAAATCAATGGAGGGGTGTCAGAGGTACTATATTTTTCATTGAGGCAAGGGAATCCTCAGGCCACAAACTGGCATAGGGGTAGACAAGACACAAGAGGGGGATTATTTGGCATATATATGTAAAAAAGGGCCTACGTGCCACATTACACGTCATGTCCAACGGTCCAAACTATTGATATCGGCTTTAAAAACGCATTTTGTTGTCATGTTGATCGGATGAAACACTACAACTGCTATATCCCCCTCTATCGTTTGTCGATGATTTACAGGGCTCTTTTTCTACATGGACAAATCCCAAAGGTACAACTACATTGGTGATTCACTTACGGTGGCTGTTCAACAGTCAGGTAAACAAAGTCCACCGTAAAAGTAAACAAAAACACGGACACAAAGGAAAATTCCAATGATGACTTTTTCCAGGAAGAAAATACTCGAGTAAAGGCAGAAAACTATGAGCCCCCGCAGATTCTCCAGAAACAATGAAAGTAATTGGCCATTAAATAATCCCGCTGATGTAAGAAATTAAAAGGTAGTTATTGGTTCCTCTATAGCAGCATGCAGTTGGCCAATTTAAGAGAAAGAAATAATGCCTTATAAACTATTCCATTCGCAGAACAATATAAATTGATTTAATTATCCTGTGGAATGTGCTGCAATAGCATAAATTCTAATAAATTGTAGTCTTGGATTGTAGGAATCCCGAGATACAAAAAACATCAAGCATCTCCCAGAAATGGAAAACCTGGAATTGTCGGAGAAATTTGACAAGGAATAGTCAAGGAAAAGTATTGGGACTGAGAAAGGGAAATTCAACATTTAATTTGCTTTAACCATAAGCTTTTTACATTACGTTTTCACAAAAGTTTAAAGTTGACAATCTCAGCCAGCCATGATGGGAAATTCCCCTTCTCACTTTAACACTATTGTACATAACAAATAATCCGCCATATTTTACAGGTTTTTCACCAAAAAAATACTTTTTGTCTACTACTATTTAATGAAACGAATATTTGCTAACCTCTTAATATAAAACTAAATCTAATTAATTATCATAGTTGATTCAGATATGACAAGGAAAAAAATTGTTTTCAATACAGAATTAAGTTCAGGCATTATATCATATTTTTGAATTGTTAGTCGTTAGAATCCTAACGACTAAAAATCTCCAAAAGTCAGTCAGAGAAGCTGAAAAATATATTTCTGTATTACAGCATTTGTATTCAATTGTACAATTATAAAATGATAAAAATCGTTTACGTAAGTCGTAGGTGATGTTTAATAAACCCCACTTTTTACTCGTATAGAATCAGTTCCTGATTTTTGAAAATACTTATCAGAATGGCTGTTTCGTGCAAAGAACTACTTTAAAAAACTATTATGATTTCACCATACTCTAAACATTTTTCTTGCATTTTATGGCGTATTTATTTGCAATATATATCATAATTTTAGCAAGTGCAATTTCAACCACATAACCATAATGGGTTTTTGGGTAGGTGAAGTGCTCAATGCTTTGATCTTTCCGTGAACATCATCCCAATTAATGCCTATTGTTAAGATTATTGGTTATTAACCGAACACGCGTTAATGGGGTGCCACATGTTTATAGTTTTATGTAAAAGAAGTTTCAATAAAAAAGACTTAAGTGTCAATGAAGGAGCCTACGATTTTTTTTTAAAAAAATTCATGAGCGATACAATGTCAATTAAATAATCATAAAATTTCGAAAAATAAATGCGTATTCTCCACTTACACGTGCGAACAATTTCTAAAGAATTTTAATATACAGCTGTATATACTGGAAGAATTTTACAAATGCTTCCGTTATATTACATTATCAAACTCAATCTAAATATTCTCGACTATATAATGGTCTATAAAAAATGAACGGAAGAAATTTTTTATACATTTTAATCGTGAATTAGTGTCAAGAAGGAAATGAATAATCGGTAATTCAATTATATTGTGCCATTCATAAATGAAATGACATTATCATAATGATGCAGAAAAAAATATTCACTCAGACTTTGTGCATGTATTTACGCGGAATAAAGGAGGATGTACAAAATAATGGAAACACTTGTTACAGATGTACGATACTATATGGTATTCAACCACCGTTTGTTTTAAATAAAACCTTAATCTTCAATTGATGTTTCTATTATTTTGTACACCGAATTGTATTCTTAAATATAAATATGATTACGATATTTATATACATTTGCATCAATGTAATAAAAACAATTGTACGTGACATGAATGTAATTAAACAGCTAAAAAATAAAATAAAAAACTAATGACACAATGACCAGAAATGTTTCATAGAAAATTCAGCCGATCCCCATGAAGGTTCATAGTCCCATATACTTGCCCCAAACTGTCTGGCCTTTCATAATATGTATACGTCCCACACGGAATTTAGTTAGCCCTGCAGCAACAATACACGTTCAATTTAACAGTTTCTCCTAAACACCGCAAAAATTCCCATTTGCACAAAAATGTAATTGTTTCGCGAAGGATTCCTCAAATGTGTTCTAGGAAAGGCTTTCCTAAAGAATGTTTCTACTTCCCATGCAGGTTTAAATGACAGCATTTTTAAGTATTATTGCAGTCATTGTTTAATGACTCCAAACCAATTCTTTTCACATAATGAAAAGGACTTAATGGACATACACGCCTGTACCTGTCCCAGGTGACGTGATACAAGACTAAAGAACAAAATATGTCAAGATTCCTTTTTGATATACGTAATTCAGAAAATACTAAATATGAAAAAATTTAACGATTAATGGGGATTTTATAAAAACTAATGAATTGAGGTTACAAATACTGTAACTGTGAAATAATCATGTTTATTAAAAATTTGAAACATTTGCATAATATTAAAATTCCTTGATTTTGTGTTGGGTATAATTCGTAGTTATCCCATTGTTGTTGCAAAAAAAAAAATACAGTTTTAGAAAACACCTAAAATTAATTTTTTTCTCAAAATATGTCAGTCAAAATTTTCTTTTTGGAATTAGTCGTTCATATGAGAATTTTAAAGCAAGTGATGGCATTATGGAGTGGATTATCATGTCACCTCCTTTCAAGTCCACTCCATCTGATCACTGACCACCATCTTATCATTATTTTAATTCAAATCCTGGTTTTTAATTGGTTGGAAAAACTTCTTTTGGAGAATCGTAAAGGGTTCAATGTGCCACAATTTTGTCATTTTGTGTGACGTGAGTTGAAGAAGGTTGGAAAAACCACTTTACACCAGATGTAAGTCAAAATCATTGATCAATAAGTGAATTAATTGATATCCTATTATAAATAAATTAATTTTTAAGCAATTACAAGTTATTTTTTTATTATAGATTTTTGATTTTTTTACTTTTGTGTCATCAAATTTGGCAAGAAATCAAAAAATAGTGAGAAATTTCGAAAATATTGCAACGTATAAAAGTTTTGCAATGGCCATTAACTTTTTATCAGTCCCCCTCATCTTATCATCGGTTTATAAGAAATATGCTAAAAGTGTGTCATTTGTATCCGAAAAAATCCATGCAGGGAGCAGAGTATCCGGATACTGCGTTCACGCAACTTGTTCGAAAGTTTGATGGGTCGCACCCACCTATCATGCATGGAGTCTATAAGTTACAAATAAACCACCGTATTTAGATGTGCGGTTTGGGTGCTGATAGAGTTGTTATTTTGGATGAGAGGATGTACCAATAACATTCCCAGAATAGGCCTACAAGTGCAAACCTGCATGAAACCATAAAACATGATTTGCACGCATCTCCTACTTTTTATTAGTCGGAAATGAAAGCGTTTTTGGTGAAGCACTTGGTGAACATCTGCCGCCTGTATTCGCCAACTTTAACAGAATTAAAGAGTCGCTCGTCCCACGATCCAACCAGGAGAATCCGAGAGTCCCCTGACTCCACACTTGAAATCCGAACACTTTACTTCATCCATCAGCGTCTCTTCAAGAGCAGCGCTGATGGTGACAAAACACGATGACGTACATCGGAATTCTACGAAACAACAACTTGTTGACACCAATTAAAAAAAATTAAACTTTGATAAGGCCAAAGTACGAGTCCGCATATTGACAACAACAAGGTGGCGCTGCGTTCACAAGATGCCCATTGTCACATGTGACTCTTGACAGATGAGAGTATGAATGGGTGACGCCTTGTGGATGACTTCACCCAAAACAATTTAGTAATAGAACAAACTTTGATACATTTCAAATCTATTACAGAAAACTCTTAAAATAAGGATGGGTTGGTCCACAGTTGCGCTACAGTTTTTTTTAAGAAACCTAAGAATGTGGAAGATGTAAGAATATGAAACCAGAGATCAGAACATTGAAGAACATAAAACTATATATGTATACAAATTTTCCACAAAAAATACACACCATTTTTATGTTTGAGGTATTTTTGCAAAAAGTTATTTATATATATGAAGAGGGGCATCAATGGCTAGCTCAAATGTGACGTCCATTACAGAAGTTCTCTGAATTTAAAGTAGCTGAACAGTGTTTATGGATGACCCCCGAGCAACCAATGGCATTGACATAGTTCCAGCTATCGATCTTCTTCTAGTACAAGACATCGACATAATTATTGGTCAACGTTGGACAAAAGAATCCATGTGAAAGCTTTTTTGGCATTGACCATCATTGCGTGTCCGTCTGTATTTCCTGAGGTTTCAAACTAATGATTTCAAAGCAAAGCATTCACAAAACACTAAGTTTTAGGGAAAGTCTTTCATTATTGCAATTGTGAAAAAAATGTCAGAAATACAATTGTCTCAAGACTTGCTGTCCCTTATCTTAATCCCAACTCCTAATATCATTTTCACCCTATAGAATTCATATACAAATGTTCAATGAACGAGTGTGACTTTTCTTTAGAAAGTCATTGGAATTTGTATACAGTTGTAGGCCCTACATAACTCTCGGTAAATTTAATCAGTTTATTAAATTATAGTAGGTATACATGTAGTCAGCTAAAAGTTATGGATATGATAAAAGTTATAACAAATTGCAATTTATGATATTAACATTTTTGAAATTATGGTTTGCTGCCAGATATGGCTTCAATTGTTTTCAGATCCTAACTTTGCTTTAACAACCGTTGCAAGTAACCGAACATCATTACTTCATAAATGGAATTTTCTAATTGCACACACATTGCCAGAGCAAGTACAAATTGATATAGCCAACAATTAATGCATATAACAATAGAAATGGGATAATACTCATCATAATAAATTTATCAATAAACCATAAAATTAATAAAAAGGCAACTCGACCAGTCAACAAATTATGCAATTGAATAAATTGATATAATGCTTACCAATTATTTTCTACTGTGATCAGTACTGAAAAGCATTATGTAGCGAATTAAGTTTTAAGTATTTCGTCATGATGAAACTTCAACAATACCCAGCAGTTGTTATCGCTGCATGATGGGGAAAAGTTTTCAAAATGGCACCCTGCGGCATTCACCTAAGAAAAGTGAATTAAAACATGAAATCACACATTTACACGTACAGTCTATAGACTACAATATATCATCTTTCCGTCCAAAAATATTGGATAAAAATCCTTCATATATATATATTTGCTAACGACATGCAATTTGCAACATTACATTATATGACATGACTTAATAGGCAAATATCAGCTATACAGTAGTGTTAAATCTTTTTCAGTTATGGTTCAAACTATAACTGACTAACATAACCGGTGAAAAATATGCTTTTAGACAGGTTTTGCTTATACACCTGCACCACAGTTGCTAAAATTGCAGGAGCATAAGACCGAGCTGCGTCTCAAGTTATAGATGCATACCACAGCTGCACAGAAAACTTGCCAAGACGAGCTCAAGACTGCCAAATTTGAGTCTCGAAGTAGGGTGTCATCTCCAGCTTAAGGGAACATCCATTAAAGACGTCTTGGATTTTTTGCCTTTTTATTCCTCCCCCCCCCCCCCCTCCCCGTAGGTCTGCATGCCAACGTCTGTCTTTCCCGACCCTTCCCTCCCCCCCTCCTGACGTCTGATTCCAAAGCAACATTTGCGAACTTTATTAACTTTATTAAACAAAATGCACAAATAAATGCTACTAAAAAATGGGGAAAATGTGGCCACTTTACTGGGCGCCCACACATAAGCGCTTCTACAAGAAGCACGTATTAAAAAGCGCTTCTACAGATGTCTGTTTTTCCAGACCCCCTCTTCCCCCTACGTCCCCAAATGTCTGATTTGTCAGACCTTCCCCCCCTAACCACAGACGTCTTTTATGGATGGTCCCTAAGCTTGAGATGCAGCTATAGCCGAGATGAGGCTATGGCAAACTGTGGTGTGGGCCCTTTGACAGGTTCATTTATATACTTGGGTCCCAAGCCAGGACCGGAACATTTTATGCTTTTAGAGAGGTTATTTTACACAGGATGCATTTATACAGGTTATACTGTATAGCGTTTGAAGCTAGTATTGTGTATAAATGATAACGTCCTAGTCCTCCATTGCTAAACTGTAAATCATTTCAGATCAATTGGGGAAATTCTCAAAATTTGTAATAAAAATAAGCTTATATTCAATAAAAATGCAATATTTTTTTAAAATGCTTATATTTGAAATAAGTTTATTTAAGCAAGCACGCAAGTGCGGTATGATCATCAAAACATCAACGACAAATTTAATTTCTGAATGAAAGTTAGTACAATACTATTTCCATGTGTTAACGTTTTTTAGTATGCAGCTCATGAATGGCAGTGGCTGTTTTGGATTAATATTACATAGTAATATGCAAGGTGTAAACCATATAATTCCCTATAAGGGTATATCGCTCATCAATCTCAAATATTGTTCGCACAATTCAAGTTTATGGTATTAGAAAAAAATAATAGCCCGTGTTAATGGGTTTGCATAAAAAACGAAATTATATCCATAACAGCGGCATGTTCAAGTGTTCCCCAGACACTACAAATGATATGCATGCCATTACAGATACACATTCCATGAAAACGACAAGATATAGGCGCCATTGGCAAATTTATTCATCACAGAATAATATAGTGTACATCGGCTGTAGGTAGAGAAGCATAATACAATAATATACTGCAAATTGGGAAAATTAAGATTGGGGTGATGGGAAACTGAGGGGAGCCGAATAGAGAAGGCCTTAACCCAGAAAGCAATTCCAGATCAAATTAAGGCCAAAATCGAAGAATTTTAAAGCAGCAAAGAGAGAAGAAAAAAAACCAGGAGAACATCAACAAGTGAATGTAACACGATACTCAAATTGTTGAAAGGCAAGGTTTCCTTTCAATTCGCTGCTCCCATGCTCTGTAATTAATATTCCAAATGCAAGGTCGATGAAAATTCCCAATTCAAAAAGCCCGTTTGTCAATTAAGGCAGTATTAAACGAAATTGTAATTACGGTGCGCGAAAGTTTGGCATATTTACTGCTTATAACTGCAATATTAAAATCGGATCAAGGCGGTTGAATTGCATCCACAATTCCTGTTTAATTAGACGAGCTAATTTAGTTCGCAAGAAATGCTTCAATTTTTCAGATAGACTCACAGAAATTGCAAGTTTTTATTTAGTTATTTTTCTATGCAAATTTCGAGCAAAAACCTTACTTGTCGTTTTCCAATTACGAAATAATTTTCATTTATTAGCTCGTTATTATTTAATTCAGGCAAACAAAAAAAAAAGAATAACATAACATATCGCCCACAATTGCTCTAGTAAATAGATTGCGCATTTGCCATCTATTAAATTCCCACGTCGTAATTAAGACTATACACACGCGCCTAGAATAAGGGCCTGTTTAATTTACTGGGTTTCTCATTATACGGCCCACGAGCTGACTAGCGATTGGCCGAAATGCTTGCGTTAACGCACGGCATGGGCGTTGCATATTTCGCCCAAATTTCTAACAGCCCTTTCACCAAATGTGAAGAAAATTGCACAGAAAAAAAAACAAAAAAAAACTACAACGTACGGATCAGTGCGTTTGGACATCCTAATGCACACGAATACGTCAAACCGAACCAACCAATCAAAATCAACCCGGCTGCATTTAAATGCCCTTACATTAGGCATCTGTTGCCATTCAACCGGTTGTGTCAGTGAGCATCTCCACGCGTATCATTTGACATCCGTCAACGTCGACAACATATCACAAGCAACAGATCAAAGACAACAGAAGCCCCTTGTAAACAGCACGATTTGCTAATCAAATTTTTCGAGGCAGAACATCGAGTTAATCAAGCAGTCTCAACAACAACAGTTCAGGTAAGCTATCTAAACAGTTTTTATGCTGGAACTAAATTAGAATATTAAATTTAATTAGTTGTTAATTTAAAGTTCAATTATAACATAAATGTAAGCATTAGAATATTAAATTTAATTAGTTGTTAATTTAAAGTTCAATTATAACAAATGTAAGCATTGTTGCTGTGGTTGATACACAACACGTACATAGGTGTTTCTACCTTATTTTAAAATCAAGGTGATTTAATTGTTAATTGTGGTGTATACTAAACAAGGCGATAAAATTACATGGCACACCTGCTGCACCATTAATTTTTTCTATCAAGATATTTTCTATTTTCACAACGAAATATCGATTTTAATATCCTCTCTTAATCAGGCCTCTCTTATCCGGCTCAACTGGTGGTTTCAGCTAAAATAAATCCTCTAAATGGGACAAAAAATTGAAATTGCCTCTAAAGTACGTAAATACACCTGCATATACAAATTAAAAAATACTTCTGCAGTATAGGTTGAGCCAAAAGAATTGACGATGTCATTAGACACAATTTTGAAAAACTATTTGAAAAAATAAGGATTAATTTTATAAGATTGAACACCTTTATAAAGTGAACACCACCCTAACTTGAACACTTTGACTAATCCCTATTCAATGAACACCTGTATACTTTGCCCATTGAACACTTTCAGTCCCCAGGATGGGTCTAACCTCTCTACATTAGGACTTTAGCAAAATAATGATGATAAGCACACAGAAAAAGATCGAAAATGCGATCATCAATGATCAAAACAAAAAACAACAGTCGATTACAGATTTCTTTAAAAAACCTAAAATAAGGAATTATATACATGAACTGAAAGGAGTGTGTGCATAATGTTATATTCAATTGTATACAATAAACGTAGTTCATTGGATATTGTCTTTTCATAGCAAACCTCCATATACAATGAACACCTGTCTAATGTGAAAACTTTGGCCTGGTCCCATGGGTGTTCAATGTACACAGGTTTCACTGTTTTTGGTTGTTTATATAAACCAAATAGTGCAACCAAATTAAGTGCATTTTATTAATATTATTTTTTATAAACTCTGGATTAACCGACTTTTTCCATTAACCAACCAAATCGCGTACTGCCCCAACCAGGACGGATAAGAAGAAAAAAATGTTTGATCCTTCTGTAAACTTGAAAAGCACAATAATAATGTCGATTGCAAAACTTTGCATTTTTTATAAATTATCCTGAAAACTAATAGGAAAAAACCAATTGGGTAAACCTGTAGGAAAAATCAATATAATTAAGATAAAATCCGGGTAATTTATATATTTTCTATACATGGGATTTCCTGCACATCTCATATACTCAGAGAATTTTAAGAACCTCATTAAGTGATAATGAACAATATGATTTAAAATCTGTCACAAATTTTCAAAATTCCTCATTTGGTTCACAGTTATAAATGTTTTAACACCACAAATACAAATCAATAACTTTCATGCAATTTCTCTCTTAAAACTGCAAAATAATACTTATGTTAATTATGTTAATGTCAGTTTATAAATATATATGCTGAACAAGATGATCCATTCAAACTATATATAATTATATTACCTCCAAAATTCATATGATTATTTACAGTCACTGCATGCAGTGTATTTCAGAAGCAATTATAACTTTTAAGAATGATGTTTTCAAAATGAGAATGATTAGTGCATGGATAAATATTTGAGAAATGTTATATTTCCATTGAAAGCGTACATATATACTTCAAGCTCATTGTATAGGAGAGTTGTTTGCCTACCAAATATGCATTTCCATCAATTAGGCTTACTCTGAGAAGATACATACCATTAATCTTGCATGCATATCTATTTTTAACGATGTCTACGGGCCATTTATCATTTCCCCATTCTAGCTCATGAATAGAAAGTTCTGCAATCGGTTTTTATACATTAAATGTCTAACATTATAATGCCTTTAGCAATGAAATACAATGTGTATTTTAGAATATGGTTTTTTTTAATGATGAGGACGTTTAAATTGTATCTCAAACATGAAACTAAAGCATGTTGCTGACTGGATGGATGCAACAAGTTTTTACGAAAAACTAAATTCGTCGCAGTTTCAAAACATTATTTTAATGCCCAAACGATATTCCTAAACTTATGGTTTGTAAAATTGCCCCCAAAGTGTTTTGACAGGGCTTGACAACATGCATTAAAGAAAGAATGTTAAATCCTTAAAAAACTTAGTTGGATTATTTTTAACACAATTATTTTTATATAACATTTATGGGGAAATTGTGTATACTGTGATCATAAAGAAGGGATAATCAAACCCTTATAGTTTTGTTGTGGATTTTGATCAATGAAATTGCTTGAGGGCCACATGACCTAAGGGCATATGATCAGTTCATGTACTTAATCTTATGATCAAAATAGCGTTTAGATAAGGTCCAAGACTATGAGTGTGAAAATTACACATTCTTAAATATTCACACAGAAGGCTCATGACCTCTAAAGGCTCCTTCACACTGTCACGTTTTCGTTAAGTTAAGTCGCCAAGTGGAGTTGTG
>JAQGBW010000375.1:0-44584 GCA_034698625.1 Julus scanicus | reverse complement strand
ATAATTGGTTGACCGTCAAAGACGTCCAAGTTTGAATCATTTCAAACTTTTTCGACGTCTTTTGAACCGGCGCAATTGGTCATAAACGCGTCATCATGTAGGTTGGAACGCACGCGCAGATCGAGTGACGGCCAGAAAAAGACGTCGGTCGATGCATTGTGAACCAGGCATTATTAGTTCATAGAAAATGTAATGTTTTTTGTGTGTGCAAATACCTGCATTGCAAGTTCAAGGATGATTGTTACAATTAAAAATAAACTTTACAATCTCGTATGTATACAAGGCTGCTAGAAAAAGATCATAACATGTTTCTACTCTGTCATTATTATACAAGTAACTAAAAGCCATTATGCAAATAAAACAAGTCCAGAATTAGTGCACGAGACAATGCCATAAATCTTGACGTAAAAAAACTTGAATTACCAATGCAATTGGCATTAAATTTTATGCTGAGCATTTTCCATTCAAAAATCGACGAGTACACTTTTGCACATTTTATTTGAAAGTCGAAATGTGCATCCCTTAATCGTGGTAAATAACTGAAATTTACAATTTCTCAGGCGGTTTATCTCCAGAATTTTTTCTTAAAAAACAGAGTATGTTTACCATCCATGCTGAACAAAAACTAGTTTGTTCAGTGGCTGATGAAATTCCAATTTGATTTGCTACGGTCCTAACAGTCATTAGGAAAACCATTAAAACCCCCTTTTTATGATAGTGGCTTTTCAATCGATTTAAATGTTCGTTTAGCTATGGAGCAATTTTTTTTTTTAAATTGGGACAATGGACCTTTAATTCAATCTATTTTGGCAAGATATATTTCGCCTTAACATGTTATAGTTGTATACATATTTTAGAATGTGAGGACGAAAATATTGTAAAAAATATATGTGCGGATAGTATTGTTTAACGAATGACATCAGAGAAAATCTGTGATTTCAAGCAGTAAGATCATAAGATTCTTGTATGATTTCTGTAGTATCCTTATCAAAATATTTCTGTTATTAAGTTTAGTGATAAGGATAATAGTTCATCATAGCTTTTTTTATCAAAACAATCTTGAAAAAGGTATTGTTTTCTTGGAAAGTCAAATGTTTTCTTGAAAAATAAAAAGCTTTCTTGAAAAATGAAATACTTTTTTAAAAATCAGATTAAACCTGAATATTTTCTGCATATTTTATCAAATATTATTCCTGAAATCTCGTACTTCATGTTTACATTGTTTGCATTTAGTATGTTTCCCTATTGTTGTTATGTATTAGTAAATTGAAAAGTTAAATTGTAAAAGATATTCTAAGAATTTTATTTTGGCTTAGAATGAAAGTTTTTTTTTATGTTGGTGGTATACTAAAATTAATGTGCGTCTTACAATCGATGACGTTTCATAATTGATGAAATATGATAAATAGAAAACATTAGAAATGTTTATCACAAAAAAGATTATTTTATTCAAACGTAATTTTTTTTAATTTTATTGTGAAAAGGAGAGAACTTTTTTTTTTTTAAAAAATCGTATGATGCGCCATGACAGCTTTGGCTACCTATACTTGAGGTCAGAAAAGGATCAATATTACAACGAAACTATTTTCCTTATTAGATAAATTCGTTATGTCATAATTCGCATTTATAGAAAAAAAAATACATAATAATATATATATGTAATATATATATATATATATATTTTAGTATACCACCAACATAAAAAAAAACTTTCATTCTAAGCAAAAATAAAATTCTTAGAATATCTTTTACAATTTAACTTTTCAATTTACTAATACATAACAATATATATATATATATATATATATATATATTGGTTTTCATAGATGACGCTGCACATTTTCACATTTGGCACTCCTTATCTCCTTGACAACAACTAACTTTCCTCACACTCTGTAGCATCCCATAAAAAATAATCAGTTAGTGCCGCACTTCTATGGTAATGACACGGGACCAAAATGGGAGTGAGCTGGGAGAGTTAGGAGTTAATTCATCCAAATGTTTATGCGATTCATCAATCAAAGTCGATGTCACATGCACTATGCAATATAAGAGGAAAAAGCCTAAAGTAAACACTATCTCAGGGTCGGGATTGGATTTCTTTCCTATACCATTTTTTTTTTTTTTTTTTTTTTTTTTGCTGCAAAATCGTCTTTTGCGACCCATCTTTTTTTTTCCCTCAACATCGACGTTTTCTCATTAAGACGATACAAGCAGTTTAATTTAACGATAATGAATGACATCACATAAAGAATTCATACAATGACGATCATTATGCAAATGACTGCGACGTTTTCCTCATGTTGTCGATAGGCTTTTTTTAGGTCCATTTTTTACTTTGAACACTGGGCTAAAAAACAATCCACTTCAACTGCACTCGTATGATGGATGGCCGCGTGCGCTGCACCAACTAAACCAGTGATTAATCAGGATCAGGCCGGGTTCCGCCAGAGAATTACTAATTGAGACGAGAAAATTTGCGAATTATTAATGACAATTATCAAAATTTCCCGCGAGGATTTATAAGGCTACTTTGCGACGTTTTGTTACGTGAGGTCGGTGAAAACATTTATACGCATATCACACGTACAACTTCCTTATTTTCCAATGAATTAATATTCGAAATAATGATTAACCTTATACTACTTTGAAACCACCTGGCGGCGTATGGATCATCCAAGATGGCCGCTTTGGAGGATGAAAGCATACATATATAATGGTTTATACTCGTTCAAAATGTTGGGAATCGTTAACATCTTATGAAAAAAGTTGTAAACAAGGTAATTTAAAAAAATAATGGTATTCACTTTTAGTTTTTGAGATATTTTGAAAAGTTTAGTTAGTGGAATGTGTTAGTGGAACTGTCGGCCATATCTTAGATTCGAATTGTTGGGATCATTAGAACGTGTTACTTACATATATTGCCGAAGATCGGTAAAAGTCTATTGCCTTGTGTTTTACCAGCGATTGTAAACTGTGATATTTTGAATCTGGATTTTAATCTAACTTCAGATGATCCTATTGAGCAGTGGTTCCCAATATTTTTGCACCTGCGTACCACTTGACTTTTTGAGAAATTTTGACGTACCACCAGACCTAAATATTTTAATAAACGTATAATATTTACTATTCTAAAAGTGTTCAAAGGCTTTTTGAATTAAATTCCTGAGAAAACTTCATATTTAATGGTTAGACCGTTAGAATATTTATGCTTATAATAAAGAAGAAATGAAAATATTAAAATGGTATTAATTTACAGTTTTATTTATTATCCAAATGTCTACGCGACGCGTACCACCTGAAACGTTCCCACGTACCACCAGTGGTACGCGTACCACCGGTTGGGAACCACTGCTATAGAGCTAGACGTCATGGTGCTACAAACCATGCAGTTGTTCTTGGTTAGATTAACCATAGTTTTTTATTGTAATTTATTCTGGCAAGATACTAGCTAAACGCTGAATCTACAAGCAAAATTCAGATTCGTAGTATGCTGTTTTTTAGTCGTTATATGTACGGAATATTCGTCATTAATTCTTATAAAGATGAAAAATCAGCTAAATACTACATGAACCAAATCAACTCCCTCTCTATTGCAAAAAATACGTTTCTAGTAAACGAAACAAGTGTTTTTCATTAAACAAAACATTTATTATTAAAAGCCTTTCGCTTTACTAAAAAAAAACCACTTGTAAGAATACCTGTAATTTGGTATTATCCCAGTTACCAAAGGAATTCATGATCCTACCATGCATGAATAGACCTTCATGTAAATGGATGTATCACCCTAACTTAACCTTAGCTTACCTAACGTAACCTAAACCAAAATAGTATTTAAGGTCCTTAAAACCTAACCTTATAAGCTTTGGTAGTCTGGGAAAGTATAACAAAAAGTTTTGCATTGATAAAAAATTATAAAATTCCTATAATTTTTTAACATTATAAATGTTTGTTTTAAAATAATTTAATTCAAATATTTCATGTATAATTCAAATATATTTCTTTTGAGATACGTTCAATAACAAATGAAAACTGTCGCAGCAGAAAATGGCAACCTTACAATACACCTGTGATAAGCTTGATTGCGAACTGCAGGAAAATACACTAAGTACGCGTATATATATATAGGCAACTGTAGTATCATGATAGTCATACCACATGTGTGCTTAGAATTATCTGAAATGTTAATGATATTTTACACTTATTCTTCTTAGTAAATAAATAAATAAATAAATAAAGGGGAGAAAATTCGTAAGATGTCAATATTGGATGCCAGCCAAATTTTTCCAAAAGATAATATGAAAAACTTTTGGAACCGCATTAATTTTTCCCAATTGTAATGTCTTAAACAGATTTCTCTGGTGCTACTTTAGAAATTTTGAGAGAAATACTCTTCAGTAATACTATGGCGACTTCAAAAATCATTGGTTCTGTTTAATCTCTGGAGGAAAAACCATAAACGTTGCATTTAAAACAGGTAAATATAGTGAATCCTACATACCTAGACTAAAATGTATGCGAATATCAAAACACTTTCGTAAAACTGATTCTAGTCCAGGTTACATTTGCTAAAAATCTCGACTATAATTTATGTGATTATCAAAAAACTTATTTTAATTTGACGAAGACCAGACATTAGCGGACTAACTTTGAAACTAACCCAAACTTAATTTTCAGTAATTTTTATAATTTTTCTTCCATATGGTAATATCCCTGCTCCTGTTTATCATAGAGTAAAAATATTGTCCTATTTGAGACTGTCAGTTTTATGGAACACTTTTTCAGAATTCCAATAAAACACCAAAACCTGTCCCGAAATATCTACAATTTTAGGTATTCTACAAAATTGTTCAGTTTCCTGGCACGAAGGATTTGTTCCTCATGATTAATATAAAAGTTTCAATGTTAAAATCATTTTTTTTTAACATACAGATAAACACTAGCTAGCAACATTTTTACATTAGCGGTATTAAACTTTATGACCATCTTAATGGCCTGTTTAGCTTATCAGACTCTTGTTTTTAAATACCACTTTAAATTAGGCCGTGTTGCACCTGTGCGAATAACATAAAAGAGAAATGAAGGTGAACGAGTAAATAAATTGAACACAGACACATGTTTAGAAAAACAACCACAAATCAGTTTATTATTATTATTTTTTTTTGTTTGTTTGAACATTTGTTTTGGGTGAGAAAGACGCAGACAGAATCGAGGCAGAAGAAATTACACTCATTCAAATCAGTACAGTGCGGCTAATCGAATGTCATTTTTTTTGTTTCTTTGTTTGTTTGTTTGCCCTAAAATCACTGCAAAACTGTTCTTAAAAATACAAAAAATGGAGCTTGAATTAACGGGTAAGAAGAGACTGAATTTGTACAAGGGGTGGCCCGATATTCATGTTTTTCTTGGCATATATTCTACGACGCTTCATCATATTTCTCCCGACTCACACCAGCGCCACATTGCGGCTAGTCTACGGCGCTCTAAAACGGTCACACGCATACATACACGCATACATACAGGCATACATACACAGTTACACTTTCCATTTGTTTTGTTTTTGTTTTTTTCATAGGTTGAAACGAACGACATTCTTCACTTCAAATGCGAAGTCGCTAATATCAAAATTAAACTTTTGTTTTCATGACACAACTGCCATCATTCCGACACGAAACTGAAACGGACAATTGGTTCCCTGGCACTTGGTCAATGAAAAACAAGACAAAAAAAATTCACACGAATCGGTAAAACAAAGTGACGTCACATGAGATATATGCAAAACCGAAATGAAAAAAAAAATAATAAAAAGATTCAGTAAAAAAATCTTCCATGTAAATACAAGGTGTCTAAAAACGAATACGATTTGGGGTGGAGGTAATCATTTTAGATACATTTTATGACAACCAATAAAAAATCGCTCCCAATTTTTTTTAATAAGTACATCTTTTCTACCTTTTTTTTCATTATTTTACCGGCATTTTAACCCTTAATTTTGAACTATGCTGAAAATGATTCACTCAAATTCCAGCTTTATTTGTGATGCTTTTTTTTAGGGGAATTTCCCCTCTGTTCCCTCCCCTTCCCATTTATCCCCATCCAGGTACAATGTGCGCCACGAAAGACAGGGTGGGCATTTGAAGATTTGGTATTGGGGGAGCACCTAAGTGCCCCTACCCATTGCCAACATTCCTTAAACATTTCCCTTTTTAAAACGTATTCAATGGCTTCTGAAACGACGCGTCACTTCCTGCTTGCTCTAGGTGGCGCTATTGCAGGATGAATTAGGTGGTCCTTTATTTTCTGGTGGTTTTGTATGCATACGTTTCTTAAGAGCTAAGAATGTGTGTTTAGATTTACGATAATCACCATGTCTAACTGGAGAAAGTTTAGCACTGGAAGTCATGAAATTTTCCATCTTGTATATAAGCAAATTCTGTCACTATTAGAGACCCAAAGACAAATTGAGGTTTTTTTAGTTGGTGTGCCTTCCAATGTTTACTTTAAGGATTACATGTTGAACATTGCATTCCACATCTATATGTATAAGTATATAATTGTTTGTTATGGTAATCTTCGCATAAATCATGTTTTGTCTGTATATATTTAATATTTTGTAATTGCCAAATATATATAAAAGTAACTAAAAGAGAAGCAGGTTTTTTCAATTTACAGAAAATAACAAAATGTATTTCTGCTTCAAGTTTACGTCGTTTCTTTCTCGTGTTTCGTCTCGCCCTTTGGCAGAAACTGCATATTGTGCCCTAAAAAGTTGTCTAAAATTAGAATGAGCAAAAGCTGCTTAACGATATCCGGTTGTGATGTTAGTCTTGCATGTGTTATGCATCAGTCTGGTCAGTTATCGAATTATAAACAACCTATTTGTCTCTAGGTCTGGGTATTTTTCTTTAAGTTCCAACACAATTAGCCTTATTTTGGTTCAGCACCTTCTGGTGGTGTATGAGCCTTTACCATTGTAATTTAAACATGGCCGTCTTATTTTAATCACATCTTAACGAATAACAATTGGAAAAAAAGCTTTGCTCTACGTGAAGATTGGAGATAAATGCAATGATAAATGCTCATAGGCAGCCAGGGGGTGCTGAACTGGAATAATGTTAATTTTCAAAAAAGTACCCCAATTGATTGCTGGTAAATAAACGTGACCTGCTAAAAAGTTTTATTCAATGGGATTCCATGGTATGAGTCCCTTACGAATTTGAGATTATTAAGAGATTCCACTGAAGTAATAACATACTCAAATTTCAGATTATATTTGTATATTGAATACCAGGAATGCTACAAGTAGGCTACATGTATATGTTAGCTTCTCAACATTTTAACATTTTGGTTAATATGCATCAATTGAATCTTCCATAATCTCATTAACAATGGGTATCATACAATGAGATTTTTCGCTTGGCTCTTGCCTTTTGATTTTTGTTGTTGTTATAGTTAAACATATTTTTAAGATGTTGCTAATTTTGAATATAAGGAAAATTAAATTCACCTTTGAAAAAATAATTTTTAATTCTAAAATTCCCATTTCAGGTTTTCTTCAAAAGTGTGGTTTGCCTTTCTCTCGCCAGGGGAAAAAACAACTTTAGCATCCTAATAAATACCAGGATCTACAGTGAGCTTTTAGATGGTGAAGAAGTAGTTTTATGGGATTTCCCCCTTTCTTGGCTTTCTCGTCTGAAAATGACTATCCAGGCAGATCGATCAAATCGATCAAAATGATTGATTGAAAATGCTCGCCTATACATAAAACGTTTCTTGTGGCGCTTTTATGCCCTTTTAAAAGGACGATTGGAGGCGACGACACCCGTACATTCCATCCAATTCCATCGATTGTGGACTCCATTTTGAACATCTCAGATAAGACACTTGGAATTCGTCAACCTCCCCTGCCTTCTTTTTTTCCTTTTCATTTAAAAAAGCGTCTTCAGGAAAAAGCTCCCAGTTGTTGACATACGGAACGAGATTTTTTTTTATTTTTTTCAAAAATCTGAACAATGGCACAATAGCCCATGTTTAACAGATATGCATTTGTGGGGAAGAAGAACTTATCTAAAACCCAGTGAATCGGAGTACATTTAATCCATTTTGGGTCTCCAGTCGGAATTTTTCGGAAATAAACACTGTATCTGTAGGTAAATTTCTGTTTCTCTATTCACTCGCCAAGTTCAAATGCCAAGTGGCGTATATGGACCTGATTTTTGACCCTACTAGTGCCCTATCACCCGTTCCAAAAAGGCACTTGCCCTCTGCCGTTGCATTTTCCCTACAACAGCCATCCGTATATGACGTCACAGAATATTAACTTCTTTTTTTTTTCACAACCTTATCCTTCGTCATTGATGGAGCTCAAGACATTAAATTGCTTTCGCTAAAAGTATAAATTGTTTTAATCAATTTGCCCATAAACGGATTAAATGCCAAACAAATATCATGGTAATATCAGAATGTCTCGTGCTACAATTGCTTGTTATTTTAATAATCTTTCACACAAAAGGCTACTGAAAAGTTACATTGCAACCCAGGTGGAACAATTATATATGGCACAAATATTGAAGATTCCATATATGGACCTATCAGAAATTGTCATTCTTTACATCACTTAGAACCCCTCGCACGACTAATAACAATTATTATTAACCAATATTATTATTAATTATTAACCACAACATTTGTCAAAAAAAGTCAAATTTTCCTAGATAATTTTAAAATATATAGAATTTTTCCTATTTACAGAAACTTCCCGTCGCAGAATGGAAATTACAGCATTTACTGGCGTTTAACACGAATTTCAAGCATAATTCCTGATTTTCAAGTTTGTTGGATACCCTATTGTACAATGGTCCTATGTAATTTTTCCACCAGGGATTTATTGATGCAACCGGCCATCCGTTTGTTACCAATTGCCAAAATTTCAATGACAACATAATCACGAAATATTTCTTGTGACGTCATATATGGACAGTTCCAATATCTAAAAGAGGCTAAAATAACACAGAGAACATCAATAAGAATGGCGTTTTTAGGGAAATTTCAGCCACATGACCTTGAAGCATTATTTTCCCCCAATTTTCAATTGTCACAGCTTCTGGTAGGCCTACCCTGTTTCCATACATGGAATATTATCTTTTTTTCCCGAGCATCACCCTTTAAAAATGTAAGGACTTTATTGGGTTTGGACACAAAAACAACAAGCATGAAAAAACCGTGTCTTTATGTACATTCTAACAAGAAAAATCTAATTTCGCCACTCTTATTGTACGAGCTCAACTATCCTATAAGTTGAAACCGTAAACACACGAGTCCTAACTACAAGAAATTCAATACTATAAATTTAGCATACTACCATTCTATAGATTCTCACCGTGATTCCCATCAATCATATGCTCGTAAGAGAAAAGCAAGGCACTTAGTCATCACGCGGAATTAGCATACACTCTTATTCAGTTTAGGGATTGAAGAGCACACATTCTTGCTTTCCGAACGTAAAATGCTTTCCGAACATTAAATACAATTTCGGAACATGTTGCGAAACAGGAAGTGACGTGTCTTTAGCGCTACCAAGGTGCATGCAAGTGACACACATACAGAAACATACGTGCATGAATACAATCACATGGGCGGACATTGTAGACATGATTCACTAGGACTCTTTCACCCCCGACTGGTCCATGGTCAAACAAGGAAAGAGCTTTGGTTATTTCATGAGTTGTTGCAAGTTAGGGTTAAGGAAGGGTAGAAAGGAATGATAGTGTTCTTCATGGTAATATTGCATATAAGTTCAAATGGGCGTGACGTGTGTGTGGGCGAGGGGAGGGAAATAAATGTTCAAAAACAAAAGAAAGCCTAATCAAAGCCGTGCTTAAAACCAGGGGTTAAACACTCTCTCAGACAGGTGTACAAAAGTATATCAGTCCCATTCAGCCGATTCATTCCGATACATTTACCTCACTCTTTTCCATTTCTAGTTTCCAGGCCAATCAGTCACTGTCAATTGCAAGGCCCATCACCCCCCCTTTCCAAAAAAAAAATCTGATTAGGTCCCTTCTGTCTAAAGTTGTCATGGTGCAAGGAGATGGTTTTGGGTCTCAAATTACGACAAAGTTTTTCGAAGGCCTTATAATTACTGCTATGTCTGCTTGAAGTACATACACTAATACGTCCCTAAATTTTTCCCCAAGTTTTGAAACTACATAGGGCATGTCCTCCCTCCGAGGCGCTATTACGCTACACAGAATCCCTGTAATCGATCACTGATAATGACAAAAGCGCTTTTATCCATCCTTTTTACCCCTCAGCCATCATCCTGGTGGTAGGCAATCATTCATTGCTTGCTGCACCACTGCCACCACTTTTACGCTCTGGTTAGGGACTGAAATATCAAAATGGTGCAGGGATCTAATCAAATCGTTCTAAGACTGTTTCATCAGAAATGTCATCTATCGCATTCATATCAGTGTCAACGATTGCAAATCAACATTTGATTTCGTTATGGGATAGGGTGTTGGAAAAAAACTAAGTTACCCATGTTATTTTTACTTCCTGTCTATGAAAAATTGTCTCCCACATTATCATTAAATTGGAAGAATATGAAGAAAGGGTGGGTTAAAATGGTTAACTAGCCATAAATCTAACATGCAAACTGCATATTGGCAGACATGGCAGTAATTGTAGGCTTCACAAAAAAATAATATATATATATATATATATATGTATAGTTATTTGTAGTGAATGGCAGGTTATATCCGTAAATTATCATTTTTCTCTTGAATCTGCAGGTGCTTTGGAGTCAGTCGTTTATTATTGGCTATGTACGAAAAACATGATAAAATATGGACAATATCTGTCTCAATTACCCTGATGACACTTTCGGTTACGAATAATATTGGGAATGATGTGCATGTATGGCTTCCTGTTTGAACTGGACCAGTTTGGACAAGTTTCCTGTTTCTATGCCCACTACCACCAACCGCCGTTCGAAACGCATTTACGTGTAGTTATGAGGGGTTGGTGAGATGTTCTCTGTCTATACATAAATGGTGTTTATAATATGGTGTTTATTTGTCAGTTGTATTAAACGGAGAATGGTGTAACTGGTGGACTGTTGTAACATCAATAGTATTGTAATACAATATAAGAAACGCATACTTTAAAAAAAGCGTTATGTTTAACAAATTAGGAAACATTGCTTACTATTAGTATCACAATTGGTGAAATTGGTACAACAAGAAATCCATAATATTGGCATAGAATATTGGAAACTTGCCTCTTGGACTCAGGAAAATGTTTTTTTAAGGGAAATGAGGTGTGTGTAATGGTGATAATAGCCCCATGCATGTTTTTTTGTGGAAATGAATTCCATAAAACTTGAGTAGGATACTGGTTCATCTTGTTCTGGGAGACACAAGGATGGGAGAAAATAAGATAAAACGAGCTTGAAACAGTATATTAGAGAACAGTAGCAGGTATTTTTCCAAGTTTTTTTATCTGATTATCACAATAACAATAAACACCACACGGAATTTATGTGACAAAAACTGTTTTGTGAATCCAACACTAGTCAGTCATTTGAAGATCAAAAAAGTGATGACGTCATGATGATGATGGTGTTGGTGGTGGTGATGATGATGATGATGATGATAATTGGTGATCTTGACGATGGCGATGATGATGATGATAATTGGTGATCTTGACGATGGCGATGAATAATGGAATGATGGAAATAACTTTTTCCATGACAATACAGTGATGAGGAAAAGACGATTATGACATCTAAATGATTCTCTTAAATGGTAGGACTTTTGCAATCAACCGTGAAGGACGATGATGAACATGATAATCAATGATGAAAAATAAATTTTCTAAAACTCTCTACGTACAATATAGTTATTAGTGTTGTTTTTTTGTTTTGTTTTTTCCAGTAGCGTTTTTAGTTTGTATATTGTTTTGTTTTCCATTTTGTATTTGTGGCGATAAAGGTGTGAGAAATCGCGACGTGTTTTGGACTTAAGGTTTTGTGATAACAGTCACTTACGCACGCCAAGTGGCGTTCAACGCACATCCCTTGTCTTCTTTTGCAAAAAAAAGAAGTAGCAGCACTTTTTTTGAGAAATCACATCACTCTTCCATCAGCAAATTAGCGATAATTCACGGGTTGTTCTCCATCCACTGACGGCACGATCCCTCATCTAAACAAAGAAAAAAATAGAAAATGGAATAAACGAAATTGAAAAATTAGCCATGTTGAGCGACCTTAAAACGTCATTACTTTCATTATCGATTGCTTTATTATTAATAGCTCTTTTATATTAAACGACTTAAGGGTGCCCTGTAATTGTTAAGGGGTATAATGCATTAAGTTACATCAAGACAAAATTCCTGTAATAACACAACGACAAGTACACCATGTCACATTTACATCACGTCAATGGTAACTTAAAGGTCAATTTACACGCAGGTGCCTATATGTTACGTGCACGTCACGTTAAACGTGTGAAGTGTGACGGGGAAAAACCGTTCTCTTTCTTGCTTATTGACTTTTCATAGAATCCTTAATTAATTAAGGGGGATTAGAACCCTATCCTTTTCAATGGGTCAAATTTGCAACAACACTCACAGTCAAACAAAAAAATATTAAATAATAAAAATTGTTTAAAATAACTTTATAAATCAGCAAGGTACTGATTGTGTCATTTTTCGCGTTAAAATAGTATATTTTTTTGAAATTAATATTTACTAAATTATTATTTGAATTTGTGCACTCACAACTTGCCTATCTCATTCTGCCACCTGCTGGCAGCGTGTGCAAAATAACGGCCATTTTTCAAACTTGTATATTAGTTTTATAATAATCTACTATTTCAAAGTGAAAGACAACAAGATGAGGCCCTTGCTGATCCATCAAGCCACCTCAAACAATTCTCACCCCCACCCAAACCTTACTCATTCAACTGTGAGTATCTTTGCAAGCCCGACTCATTAAAAAGGAAAGGGTTCTGATCCGCATCTACACATCCCGTGCATCACCTTTATATCCGTTTAAAGTACTACATTTTAAACTTATTGGCAACGACATTTTTTGTATTTTCCATGACTATGCTTTCACCTCATGGGCCACAATTCAGGCCCTCCGTCGATCAGGAGCTTTCTAATTGGCCCCATTTGGCGATGGGGGCGAGTTTGTTCGAAAAGAACCACACAACAGAAGCGCGTCAGAAGCTTAAAAAAGCGCGCTCTTATTATTCTCTCGGCGCGGCGCTCCATTTCACGTCCATACACGTTCGTCCGACAGAAGGGACGTTCATGTAACGGACGGAGGCCATGATTATTGGCATCGTTCAGCTACAGTCAGGCTAGTCACTACTATTTCCTAGATGGCCGGATGTGTGTAGACAGGCTACATTTCAAATGACCGGTTATATGACGTGACGGTCACAAGCTAAATATGTAGGAATCGACCAGGTGCCATATTAGGGATGAAACATTTAGGGGCCATCCATAAGTGTTGTCCGTCCTTTATGGATGGTCCCTTAATGTTTCGTCACTAATTATTAAACCTGATGTGCACCTTTAACCAGGATGGCTCCATTCAACACTTGTGAATTCCTTTTTCTTTTTGAATCGCATAGGTCTACGATACAATTTTTGTGTCTTAATTTAAGATTTTTCCAATCTGTATTTTTCCTTTAATTTTTTTCTATGAGGAAAATGTGAATTTTTGCACTTTTGTGCAGTATAGTTCCATATCCGTCAATTTGGCTTCACTTTATTTGAATGCGATACGCTTTACGTGAAAAGCGCTCCATGCAAAGGCTTGCGTTTCGGAGGCCTCGTCTATAAGTTGAAATGTGGAGAATTCAAGTCGGAAAAACATGTTTTTAGTTTATTTCAGTATTTTATTTTTCGCTGATTTCAACCGGAATGAGCTAAGTTGTGCAAGGAAAGCTATCGTCCAAGGAAATTTAAAGTAATGGTTGGGAAAAACCAATTAAAACTAGTTCGCCCTTGTTGGACGCCATGTTTCGAATTATTTCGTAATCTGTAACGAACTTAAAAGTGCGTCGGCATGGTTTCAGAACTTCGGGCTGGTTTAAACCCATATTCCAAGCACAAAAATGAGTATTCTAAAGGAAAGAGAAGAAATCAGCTGTTAAAGGGATGGTCAAAATATGTAGTCAACCCACACGCTGTCATTTGAAATCAATATAAAGGTAAGCTAGCATGCCCTATTTAGACTTATTTGTTCCACTGTTTATCCAATAACAAATTGATATTTGACTAACACCCGAAATATCCTTGTCCTTAATAATTAGGCCGTATCAAATCAGATCAGAAATGGACTCTGTGTATAAATGCTGTGACATGGACGTGTAAATACATTATACATGGTGTGTCAGAAGTCACAGGTGGAAGTAATCCAAAAACAGTTTGATGTGGCAATTAAAGGCGAATGTTTGGAGTTTAAAAATTCTCAATATAAATCTAGTTTGTTCCTATCAGACATGTCGCGGCGCACCGCAGCGCATCTGATAGGAACACGCCTATTAGTTGCACATTCCCTTAATTCGTCAGCAAAATCGATTCGCGTTAAATCAAGCAGCAAGCTTTCAAGTTTTTTTTTTGATGGAATAGCTGTTGAAAAAAAATATATTAAACCATTAAAGTTGGAGAGTATACAATCTGCATGCGACGTGCTACCATATTAACAACGATCAGTTTATTGAGAGGAAAAAAATCAATATAAGTTGATGATTCTTCAAAAGATATAAATAAATGCACTCATACAAGCTAATACACATATGCAAGAATACAGCTGCTCAAATTCGTTTGGCTTTTTAAAGTTAGACTTTTTAAAGAGTAACTCAGGGTAAAACAATAATTCAACATTGGAAAATATAAAAAGTGGTGGAGTGCACTGATTAAATGTGTATCGAATTTGGGCATCCCGACCTTGTGTGCCCTTGCATAGAAATACCCAATCCAGAGTCAGTTATGACATGAGATGATTGATCGCAACACGTAATTTAAACCTTTTCTGAAAGTAGGTATTGGTTGTATTTTGTAATGGAAAAATACAAATCTGTAGTATGGAACAAGTATTGGTTACGAGCTCTCGATAAGGTGCCAGGTTTGCTCCCTGCTCCCTAAACAATGGGAATTTGTAGGGATAGGCGAAATTCCCTTACTCTCTGCACCTTAAAGACCCCTCGAGAGGGGGTGGAAGATCCCCTCCTCTTCGAAGGTAACATTGCCAAGTTGGCAATGGAGGCTCATCCCCTGGTGTTGGTGTCAAGTCCTCGTGTTGCAGAAACAGATAAAAATCAACATACGTACAAACAAACGTATTGCATGTCCAAAGACCATTAATGTATTTTTTCTTAATAACACCAGTCTGATAAACTAGGTATATTTCAATCCTCCCCTTTTCACATATCACATTAGTTCCATTTGCTTTTAGTTGAGGAGACTTGAAAGTTATTGGATTGTTACTAGACATGAAACCAGCTTGCACGAAATATTGCTGTTTCTTATGTGACTGGAATAGATGTGATGCAAAAGTTAAGGAAGATGTGGTTGTTGGTCCACATATCAGAGCAGCCATCCAGGATGATCTATCTTTGAAAATGAATGGAATAGCTGAATATTGCTGCGCAGTCGTCTGATAATCTAAAACAGCTGCTCTAGAAGCTGTCTGCGAACGAAAATGATCAAAAAAGTCATTTTTATTCCTCAAATCAATATCTGATTTATAGTTCCACCATTACCAAATGTTAATAAATAAACTGGCTTTACAATAAAAATGGTGGGTGTTATTATTATATGTTGGTTTTCAGAAGTCAACTCTGCATTTCTCAATTCTTTTTAATTCTCCTTTTTAAATCAATTGAAGTGCAGGTTTTAATTGATTGTTGATCTTTTTATTGTATGTTTTATTGACACTTTGTCAGCTGTACTCAATGAGTGTGAAATAAAGTAATAATAATAATAATAATAATTAGTTAAAAAATTTAAAATCGCATAGTTTCATTTAAAGGACTGTGAAATACTTTTACATTTTTGTATAGCGAATCGACCCTTTTTCAACATCAATAGTGTTGAGAAAGGACGAGTATGAAATGTTTGAACGACCCCTACGATCGATGTGCTTGGTCTCAAGTGCCTAAAATAGTGTTCCATTTTGCAATGATCTGTACAGTTTTAAAGCGGACCACGTTCTGCTCGAGGCAAAACCACATTTTATTATGCTTTTCTTAACGCTGACAGACACTAGCCATTGTCACGATGTGAGCTACTGAAAAGCCCGAAATACATGACGATTGAACTTTATCGGATTTTTCCTCTAAGTTTTTAGCCGTTTCGTGACAGCGACGAGGGTCTGAAACGTCTTCCATATTTTTTTAAATAAATCATAACTATGTCTCATAATCGCCAATGTATACAGACCAAACGTGGGGAAATTGTACTCTTAAGTAGGAGTACTCAGTACGATTGCAGTGGAATCATGATACTCCATTATGTACATGTAATCGGTAGTCATACGAAATGAGTAATCAGACTTGGGCAAATTGTATTCATGAGCTGAAGTACTGAATTGGAATCGTACTCCACAGTGAGTAAAGTACAAGTATTAAGTAAGCATACGAAATGAGTATGAGTAGTATCGTAATCAGTCTTGGGCAAAGTATAGGAGTACTGGATATGAATATGGCGGATTGTAAAAGTATAGTTTAGGGAACTCAACCTATTTTATACACAGTAGGTTTTATTATACAAGCAGAACCATTTAAAATTAAAGGCGTGGCCACGTGACAAAATGCTAATCATTGATGGGAAAAAGAACATTGCATCCAATAACAATAAAAATTAGGATTACCGTTGTGTTAAGTTTTCGTTACTCAAATGTATTCAATGTACTCAATTATTGACTTAAAGTATTTCTATTCATACTCTATTACATGGTACTCAAAATTTCAGGTCGCATTAGTAACTCAAGGGCATTTGTAATTACCCGTTGTGAGTGCATATTTGTAAAAGGGTGCATTGTACTCGTACGTTTTGAGTACAGTTGCATTCAATTACTTTTTTACTCATACCTATTGTGTACATTTGGTACTTCAATTACTCGTTGCACTCAGCACTTTTACTCGTTACTCAAATTCATTCAAAATTTAATGTACTTAATTACTGCTTAACACTGATATAGACTATATACTGGATTTCAGTATACAGTAGATCCTGTCTAAAAGCATACTCTTGGGACCGGTGAAAAATGTTTTTAGACAGGTTCATTTATACACGGGTCCCAAGTCGGGACCAGAGCATTTTATGCTTTTAGAGAGGTTTATCATTTAAACACGGGTCCCAAGTCGGGACCAGAGCATTTTATGCTTTTAGAGAGGTTTATCATTTACACAGGATGCATTTAGACGGGTTGTACTGTACTGGCATTGTACCAATTTCCCAAATTTTCAAAACAGGCATACCAAAAAAATCCATAGTTCACGGTCTTTTTGGTCATTATTCGAAATTCATAAAAGCAGAAATAATATATTCAGTATGTAATAGACTAATAGCCCATATATAAGTGCCTACTGCGTACATATATTTACTCTTTTCAAAATACAGGTAACGAGAACTTAGCATTTATTAGTACATTGAAAGTGCAAGGAATACGAAAGCAATTACACCAAAGTGGAAAAGTTTTCCAAAAGTTATATTCTAAAAATCCATAAAAAGGAAAGAAGCCAACTAAGGCTTGGCTGAATTATACATCTCTTATATTAAATAATTTATATGGCGGTCTATAGAGATCGCCGTATTTATACACGCTGAAATCCCCGAAGACGTTAGCTGGAATATATTTACAAAATAAATTAATTTGAAATGTAATCTTGCTGGCGCTATGGTGTAGGAAACCTTGCGCGGGACACGGATGCACCGCAAGCTTTTACGCTTTAAATTACTCCGCAAGAAGTAATCCTAGTTAGTGCACCAGACCATTAATAAAACGTACAGTATACGGAACTAGGAATGAATTTGCGGTGTGGATGCATTTAGCAGGCTACGTTTCACCGTATTAAACTACGTTACCAGAATACTGTTTTGGCAATTTCAGCTTTTTTTTTTTTCGTTTTCGGATATATAACACGTGGCACCCCCAACAATTAATTAAAAAGGCGGACCCAGAGTAACGAAAATTATGCTGGAAATAGAAATACTGTCAGCATAGAAATATCATTATTGTATAAGGGAGGGTGGGTGGTGAAATGATGCATATACTCAATTTCTTTTTCACAGGAATGGAATATACTAAGTGCATGTGCTCAAAAACCATTCAAAAAGGACATCCTCAGGATGGGAGTTAGGGTCTGCTGGAAGGTGGGGGAGGGAAGGGGGAAGCCATTATGGACCTCCACTAATGATGTTATTTTTCAGTTTTTTGGATTTTCTGTTTAATTTTGTTTTAAAGATCAGTGAAAGGGGAAATGGACATCAGAAGAAATGTGTCCCCAGTCCCAAATGTACTTGCAATTTTAAAAAAATTGTAAAAATCTGGAATTATGCCTAACTTTGCATTAAACACCATTTTTTATGCTGGAGTTTCCCTACGAGGTCAGGAAATTTCCGTTTATCAGAAAAATATGGGAAAATGTCGTGCAATTGGTAGCGTGAGGCGGGTGCTTGGAAATTTATAGGAGGGCCTTTGTATGCTCTAACAAATTTTCTGGTCACCCTACTTTTCAAACAAAAATTAAGAACATTTACGAGGGGGAGTGTGGGTTTGGGGGGTTTGGGCTAAATTGGACACTATGTGGGGATGGGGAAGGGTGGGCGAGTTTTCGAAGGAATTTAGGGGACGTCCTTTTTGAATGGCCCCTAATGGTGTGAAGTATACTAGGGACGTTCACTAGAACGTGCCAAAAGCGATTACATTATGGACAATAATCTGATCATTGCATGCCCTTGAAAAGAGCTTTGCTGTTTTTCCACTAAAGAAATAACGGAATCTTGTTGATGAAATATGCAACGCTGAAATGCGTTTGGAAAGTGATTTTTCAGCAGTCAACAAAACCTGAAAATAATCAAAATCAGATGATGTCCTGTATACCCCGATGAACAAAATGAATAGATCTTCATGATAGGTTTACCTATACTAGGACTAGCGACCAAAAGTATTGTATAGGTAGTTTTCTTCGTTTTTTATTAATAAAATAACAGGATTCAGGAATTGGATCTTTTCCTTGTGAACGATGCTTTATTCCTCAATGATGAAACTATTCTTAATGTTTAATAAATGTATTTTGTGCATACTGTATCACCTGGGTTTAAATAAGCAAATAATTTTATCCTGTCAATGCCACTGTCAATACATCATGGTTAAAGCAGGCTCATTTTAACACCCTTTCGATTTACACACAAAGCGGGTAATTTATCAAATATCTGTTGCACTTTCAACAACATGACAACGTCACCTTGATTTTGCCAAAAATAGTTTCGAAATTGAAATGCCCCTTGCTTGTGTCCCCAATACGGCGACTCTCTACAAGTCGTTTCATGGTCAACACATTGGTGAAGTGTAACGAGGATTCTAAGAATATCCCTACAGTAAAATTAAAATAGCTCAATGCATTAACGATAGATGTAGTAAATAGGACACAATGACTGACCATCGACTCAAATGAGTCATCCCATTATGCAGCAATCCTCTCTTTTTACAAGTTGGATAGGTCATGTTGTGACTAATGCGATACCCACATGCAGGTTCTTGCTGGCATATTAGTAGATGACAGTGCAGATGCGCAGGTGTTGCATTTCATAATAATTCTGCCTAATCAAGGTTAATATTCTCAACCCAGCGATTTTGAAATATTGCTGGGGAACACGGGGTAATTTATGCAGGGTTCAAAGGGGGAAAACATCTCATTCATTTTTAAATGAGAGGCTCTCTGCATGGTAGATTAAGAACACATGCTTCCAAACATGAGTTAGGGCGATTCAAAAAGGACGTCATCGAAATTACTTACAAAATTGACCCCCATCCCCCTCCTTTTACCATCTGCCCAGATGGTATTCTATTTAGCCCAGACTTCCCTCCCCCCATCATAGACGTCCTTATTTTTTTATTTATTTAATTTTTTTTTTTGAAAAGTAGGGTGTCCAGAAAATTTGTTAGAACATACAAAGGCCCATCCTATAAATTTCCAAGCATTCTCCTAGCTACCAATTCCACCAACATTTTTCACAGATTCTTCTGGTTAACGGAAATTTCCTAACCTGGAAAGGAAATTCCAGGATAAAATTGGTGTTTGGCACAAAATTAAGCATAATTCCAGACTTTGCGGAGGTTTTAAAAATTCAAGTACATTTGGGACTAGGGATGATACATTTCTTCTTCTGGTGTCCATTTCCACTTTCACTGATCTTTAAGCTCAATTAAACAGAAAATCCAAAAACTGAAACGTACCATCATTAGTGGACGTCCGTAATGGCTCCCCTCTGTCTACAGGGTGTCCACACGCCAGCAGAGCCCCCGACTTGAGGACGTCCTTTTTGAATGGCCCCTTAACTGATATGATACTAATCCATATAACCCATTCTTGATTAAGGTGTTCACTGCTTGTGGCTCAGTTTAGCATTTTTGTCACCATCTTCCACAGACCATGGTGAAAAAACAATAGAAACCAATAGAGATTTCTATTGGTTTCTATTGTTATTTCAACACTTTATTGGTTTTAATTGTTTTCTATGGTTCCTGTATTGACTTCTATTGACTGAACAATAGAAAACCATAGAAAACAATTGAAACCAATAAAACCAATAGAAAACAACGTTCCAAATAACAATAGAAAACAATAGTAATCTCTATTGTTTTTTCACCAGGGGATGGCGCTATTTATTCTTGGGCATAAAATATGCTAAATGTGCTGCAAGGTAGTTGAAGGAAGTTTAAACCGACAACATCTTTGTTGCAACGAAGATTAATTCCTTGAAGTGCAATTAATTTCCTGGCATTCTTCAAGTGATAGTTGCTTGAATGCTTCATTATTATATACATTGAGTCACGCTTGAGTGACTGTCCAAGTACGCCATTTCCATTTCGCCTTTTCATAGAGCTGCAACACACCAGCAAAAATAGTCCAAATGACGTTAACTAGTTTTGATATTTCTAGAATTGCTCGCGAAGCTGATAAATATGCGGTTTATTTCTGAAATTACGTTTTTTTTATTTGTTTGAGAAAGCGTGATGGCATTGTCCTGGAATGCCTATTTGCCATGTTTGTTGCTAGCAATTTACCCATTGCTTTATGCCGAGTTTCTTACGTATATTTTGGATTCCTGTTTTCAGTCTCCCCACTGAACGGTTCAAGGTGATTTTTCTTGAATTTCTATCGCAGCGATTGGCAGCAAAAGCAGGAGAGAAAGTTGGGATGTTAAACATTAACGGTGATTTGTGGAGAATTTCTTGAAAAGAATCCAGTCTACTTTATACTGCAAGGCAGACCAACATTGGTATTTCGTTTATTATTAAGGAAAAAAGCTCCTGGAGAAGGAAGTGCTCAAAAAGACTGCTCCATGAAAAGGGATTTAGTGGCTTTAGGCCTGGTAATAATTTTCAAAAAAAAAAAAAAAAGGAACAGTTGAGACCAGGTTTGCTATTCGCCTGTGTGTCATATACAGTTACCATAAAACTTTGGTAAGTTCCTTCGTCGTGGCATATAAGCTTATACACTTATATTTAGTAAGTAAATGAAAGATATCTGATATAATAAAATGACTACACAGTTGCATTTTATAAAGCCTAGCTTCTTTTTAAAATTCACAAATTTAAATATCTTTGCAGTTGTACTGGTAGTTGATTTTCTTCTTGGGCTAAAGCACTGTAATTTATCATTAAGAGATATTAATCTACGATTTGTCTAAACAGGTCAGGCTTAAACGAAATCAAGGGACCAACGCCTACGTTAATTACTGATAAAATTGTTTAAGCTTAATGCATTACAACCAGTCCAGTTTTTTGTGATAAATACACTTAAAAAAGGTCATTCTCGGTCTGATACTACCTTTGAAAATTAATCCACCAGCCTTGAAAGTCGGGAAATGTGCTTGATTTTTTTATCACTTCAGTGATACTTGGGATTTTTATCAATCACTTTGTTTGAAATTCGTGTTAGATACCAGTTTAATGCTAGAATTTCCTCTCCGCGTTGGGAAATTCCTTTTTATAGGAAAAATTGTATATATACAAAATTAAAAAGCCCATTTTTTCAAATTCTCTGCACTCATCCCTTAAAATTGTAAGGATTTCAAGACTCATCCCTTAAAACGTTAAGGATTTCAGGACTCATTTCTTAAAATTGCTTGGATTGCAAGGCTTATCCATTTTTTGGGAATAATATTGTCGTAGTTGATTTTGGGAGGGATATCCTTGCAATTTTAAAGGATGAGTCTTGAATTCCTTGCAATTTTAAAGGATAAGTCCTGAAATCCTTGCAATTTTAAGAGATGAGTTTTGAAATCCTTGAAATTTTAATGGATAAGCCTTGCAATTTTAAGAAATGAGTCCTGAAATCCTTAACGTTTTAAGGGATGAGTCTTGAAATCCTTACAATTTTAAGGGATGAGTCCTGAAATTTTTGAAATATGCTTGAATTTTGTCCAACAAATTTACTGGACACCCTGCATTATGCAGTGGAACAGTTCTTCTTTAAATCCATATAAATATTGAGACACATATTTTTGTTAATGATATAAACATATCAGAATTGTTTGTTTGGTGTTTTATTCGGGAAGACCAACTAACTATACAGAAATTGTTTCATTTCTTGTTTTTATATAGATTTTTATCAAAATACTTTTTGGTTAACGAGAAAGATATGTCTTGGGTTACAATGAACTGCGGATAGGTCGTTAGTTTCTCTGTCAACTTACTAATCAGAAGATATTGTATTTTATCAGGGCGTGCTAAAACCAATAATCATCAACGAGAATTGAATTACAGTATTTTGAAAAAAGAAAAAAATTTTAGATGAGCTCAAGTGTATATAATCCAGTCTGATGTCATCTTATTACGGTGCCTTTCTAGTAGACCTTTGAATGCCATTCTGAACGATCGATTTTACCCCAAAATACACTTGTGTCTGGCAATACATTTATCTATCCAAAAGGATTGTTGTGCAACCAATAATAAAATACTTGCTCGCTATTATTATTATTATTATTGTTACAGCTAAATGACGCACTAGCCATTGAAGGATAGTTACAGAAATTGGCATACAGTTTTCAATATGGCCGAGCTAGTGGGTTTGAATATGCACGTGCTCTTTAATGTTTCAAGTCTTATTTGTTAGGTAATTAAATGTTCTCCTTGGATTATTATAGGTTGTTCAAAAACTGATTTAATCACCGTGTTGACAATCAAGGTATGACATATTAAACGTGCTACATGACACTCCATAGAATGGGTGTGGCTTCCAAACTGGAACTCAACCTTGACTGCTGAGTTGACCAGCAACATTTTTGTGAATAGCAGTAAATTCACTGAGTATCATCTTGGATGTATGCACCTAAAAACAGGTCTTCGCCAACAGCAACATTAAGCTGACGGAAGGTTTGCTGAAACAAAATAGCAAAAAACGTTTTGCGTATCACATATGTTTCAGCAAACTTATGTCGCGTTTATGCGTTCAGAAACATGTTTCTGTACTCATTTGGACAATTGCTTGGGAGGCGGCCGAGATCAAAAGAAGATGTTGCCACTGCTCGGCTCAGTACAGCCATCGACTCAATCGCATTTTTTATGCAACAATGACCCACGTATTGAAATTCAAAATAAGATCGTCTGCAAAACACAAGTCTAAAAGTACCATTATTAGTAGGAGCGCCATAAACTGGACACATTTGCACCCGTTATTTTTTGTTGGCTTCTTTTGGTGGATGCACCTCAAATCATTAACATGTATCAGACTTCATTGTTTAAGGTTTGTGTTATGTTTGTGTGTGTGTGTTTCCAACTTCATGTTGTATGTTGCTGTTGGTGGAGACAGAAGAAAATAACAATGCCGTTTTGTTCAGTTTTCTATTTTTTCCTCATGCTTAGACTGCTGTGTATCATGCTGTGAATGTAAACTATGTTTTTGATATTCCAACCACTGTCACCACATCACGTCCATGCAAACTATGTATGTGTCGGTATTGGTATAGTCTAATTTGCCGTCAAGGTTATCCCATTGTCTTTAAGTTGTCATCTTGTTTGTGTGCTTCCCAAACGACATAAGATAGGCCTGTTTTTCCTCTAATTAAACGCTGGAAAAATGTCGTGATATGAATATAAACGCCTGTTTAGTGTCTTATAGAGTTGAAACACAATTTCGGTTTAATTAATAGGAAAATAATGATTTCTAAAAGGGATTTTGAGGAGTTTAACTTGATCATCCCTACAATCGACATCAATACATCTCTGGAAAATCTTCAAACTGTAAAGTACATAATGTTTTTTAGGGATATCGAAAGTATTATACATGGCACGTATACACATGTAGTATATGGGGAAATTTGCATATGGACATTTCATAAATAAGGCTTGTTTGGAAAATGGGCCAATGTCTGAGAATATATTATCCATGGAAATAACATACATATGGACATGTAAGTTTTCCGAAATTTATGGAGATGTATGTTTTCGGACATTTGTGGAAATATAATTATTCCACCAAATTTTAAATTACATCTTTACTTTAGCCATTTATTATTGACAGTAACATTATCGATAAATACCACCAGTAGATTTCTTATATTTGGATGTGCATGCCACAGTCGATTTGCATTCTAAGAAGGACAGTATATCGTTATAATTTCCTCATGATATAATGGTGATTTATTGTCACATTCTATCATTGTTCTCAAATTCACGAAAGGCAATTGATATGACTCTTTAATTCGATAAAAGTAATTTTGGCACGCTAATCAGCTTAATTCGAACTTTGTAAAGTAACGTACAATTGAATAGACCAGTGTATATGTATATACATGCATTTGATGGTATCTGGTATCATGACCGGTGCCAATGCGCTTACTAGTGAAAATTTCGCTGATGAAATGATTGCCGTCAGTTCTTTTAGATAGCTTATTATGATAGAGGACAATATAATATTCGTAACTACCCATTAATTGAAACGTAATTAAATTTCCTTCCCTCCTCCTGATGTACAGTATTTGCATGCCACGTAATCTAGGCTGAGCAAAGGGCTGGCTGCTAGCCCATTTTATCTGCATGTGCACTTACTACAGTATATGTATAGTTCGTCGATAAAACGATATCATAGATTCCAGTTTTCCATCCCCTTTAAAATCAGACCACATTCAAGAAAGGATGACTGGGAAATGGGAGAAAGGACAGATTTTTTTTTATCCTTTTGGCAAACGATACAGAAAATATTGCTGCATTATTTCGTGAAAGTTTCCAGTTGATCGAAACGTTATCATGGCACTTATAATAGCCCGATTTCGTCTATCCTTTGATCAGGATAGACGTTGCTTTCATACTATATCCTATACGTATATAGCCTATAATGCACGAAAGACAGATTTAGAAAGTCTGAATGTAGTACCAGAATTTATAAATACTGGCAGCCTGATTGGTAAATTATCGTTCGAGTCAACTAATAAATTTCTTATCGGTTTGTTCAAATTGTGTTCATTATTAGTATGTTGATTATTGTGATCATTATTAGTATATTCATAGTATGTTCAATATTGTGTTCATTATTAGCATATTAATTATTGTGATCATTATTAGTATTTTCAAATTCCATTTTAGAATGTGTCGACGGTGGCGCCACGTTCTAATTCTTTCACGTAGCACATCGAAATACATGTAATTTTATTCAGATGTAAACCTTAAAAAGGCTTGTTTTAATACCAATTGTCATATTTTCTGATAATTTAGTGCAAATCCCAATGGGCTTATGGGTGTAGTAACAAATATTTGTAACAACCGGTGACATAGGAAAAAAAAACACCGCTGTATTTTTGAAATTTCAATGCAATTATTATTAGAGCTGTAGTATTAACCTCACTACTTCACCTAAACAGAATTCCATAAAGTTACAAACTAGATACGATGCTATGAGTCAAACTTGTGAAATTTGTAAAACCGTATGGTTTATTTTTATTTCAAAGTTGGCTAGACAGTTGTCCAAAGAGTTCCGATGGCCCTCATTATTTATTTCTCATCCAGCATTAGATAATTAAACCAACAATAATAATAAATTATAATCATTAACTGAAATTTTACTTGGTCTTTATCGCCGCTCTTGTTCTCATTAGATTTTTGAAAGAGCAGACTTATGTTTGTCAATTACAAAAATCGGTACAAACAAAAACACCGCCGTCGACTTAAGATCTTGTCCCTTATCTTTTGTGCAACTTAATTGCCTATTCCAGTTCTATTCTAATCGCAGGTTTTTCTGGGTTGTGAGAATCAGGCTAACAGTAACGCCTATGGTTTAATTTTTTCAAATAAATTACAGGTACCGATGATTAAGTGCGTGTTCACTTTTCTGTGCTTCTACGTTTCACTTGTCTTGTGGTTTAGCACAGTAATGACTCAACAGTTTACCCCCATGGGAGGGACGAATGGGAGGGACAAAATGGTGACTCCAACAAAAAGTTGCATTTCATAATACAGTTTAAATTAAGAATTTTTTAAAAAAATACTTGATAATAAAAAATATCACAAAAACTAGATGATGTGAAAGCATCAGGAAAAATATTTATTAGTATACAGGGTGGCCAAAGAAAGAGGAACCGTTTTCATAAATTCGTAACTTTGTTTGTGTTTTAATCAAAGTAAATCCAAGTTTGCACAAATATAGGCAACACACGTGTGAACAAAACATTTACAAAGATTTATAATATAATATAGTATGAATCAATTTAATATCAATATAGCTATTCTATATTTACAGTATATGCTGAACTCTGTTATAATGTATTCTACATGATCCATAAATACAAATTCTGTTTTCAAAGCTTGGCTATATCTACTAAACTTTAAGCACACAAAAAATCTATTAATGTACTGCTTTCTGTAGCTTTATATCGATGGACTTTATATAATTGATTGCCATGGTGGCTTTGATACGGTATTGGTGCATTAAATCGTTATTACCATGGTTATAAATGTTTGAATATTTGGATTCGAGATTTCCTTGGTTTTCTTACTACTGTAGGCAAGATGTTTGAAGTCAGGGTGTCCTGTAAATTGGCATGATATTTCAAGGATTTCAAGGCTTATCCTGTAAATTTTCTGGAATTTTTGGATGTAGGAGGGTACCACCAAAATTCCACAATTTTTTCCAGAGACTTGAACACATTTTTATGAAGTTTTAAAAAAATTTTTGTTGTTGCTTTTTATATCTGATTTTCTCGGTTAGATTTCGAGCATAATTTCCGACTTTCGCGATTTTCAACTTTCCTGGACACCCTGTATAATGTACAGGGTGTCCTCGATTTTTACATTTCGGATATACAGACTCACGTTATTTACACCAACATGTCTGTGTTTTACATTTATATTCATAATCATATAAAGATATATTGTTATGTTTGCAGTCTGGGCGTCCTCTAAAATTGCTGGAAAAGTATAAATAATTTCAAGGCTCAACCTATGCATTTTTAAAAATTTGAAAAGTAGTTTTTGTTGTGTTTTTATTCAAAACAAAAAAGATTTTTCCGATTAACGGAAATTATCCGAAGCAAGCAGGAAATTGAAGCATAAACTGATGTTTGATACAAATTTCAAACATAATTCCCGACTTTTCGTAGGTCATAAAAATGCCAGCACAATTTACGATTTTCAAGTCATCCTGTTCACGCAAATGGGAAAAATGTTTCTGCAAATTTGGAATTAAAATGTTTGATAGAATGTAGGCTTATCATATCAGATTTCAGTGCCAAGTTTATATTTTTAACAAGAAATGCATACGTAAATATGCACCTTCTCAATTTGCTGTTATAATATAACAAACAAAGGTAAAAAAACATCTGTATCGAGTTCTGGATAACCTTGCCTATATCCCTAACGAGATGTTTGTCAACAGATGGAGCCGTCAAATGTGTTTGTCTATATACAACGTACAATTCCCTCCTGTTTTCAGAATTAATTACCATCTGCTATTCTCACGAAGTCTACCGATGTTAACTTTTCTGCTTACTGACTGCATTTGTGCATTAATCATATATCATGCAGTGTTGTAGAAAAATACCTTAGGGGCCATTCAAAAAGGACGTCCTGAAGAGGGAGGTAGGGGGTCTACTGGCATGTAGACACTATGTGGGCAGGGGGAGTGAGGGGGTAGCCATTATGGACGTCCACTACTGATGGTATTTTTCAGTTCTTGAATTTTCTGTTTAATTAAGTTTTAAAAGTCAGTGGAAGGGGAAATGGACACCAGAAGAAATGTGTCCCCAGTCCCAAACTTACTTTGATTTTTAAAATATCGGGAAAGTCGGGAATTATACCTAACTTTGTGTTTAACACCAATTTCATGTTGAAATTTCCCTTCGAGGTCAGGAAATTTCCGTTTATCAGAAAAATCTGAGAAACACTTTCATGGAATTGGTAGCGAGTAGTGCTTGGAAATTTGTAGGATGGGCTTTTGCATGTTCCAAAATAAATTTCTGGACACCCTACATTAAAAAAAAGAAAGAAAAAAAAAAGTAAGGACGTCTATGAGGGGGAGGAAGAGTCTGGTCTAAAATGGACACCATGTGGACAGGGGGTGGGGAGAGTAAATTTTTGAAGGAATTTCGGGGACGTCTTTTTTGAATGTCCCCTTACTGCTACCGGTTTCTGTGAAAACTTCGTCAGAGCAACATGGTGCGGTATTGTTGTTGTTGTTGTTGTTTTGGAATAGTCAGCCTTCATCTCCACCATGTATGGGTTTTCCCCTACGGTGTTTACGTTGAACTGATTTTGGATTCGTTCGTATGTGTTTATTGTCAGGTGTAAGGCAAGGAGGATCGAGCACCGTGTATATTTTCTCCAACCGTTTTATATCATAGTCACAGAAATCGATTTCTGCACGTCAAATGAAGTCTTCTCTAGTTTGCTTTTAGTATTCCGAAACCGACAGGCAATTTCCGCTCAGAAATTTGCATTCCACGAGCTTATAGAGCAGTATTCTGGAAAATCATACCCTTTCATGATTAACTCCATTTTTTATTTTTTTTTTATAAACTGCTGGAGTTTGTTAAATTCTATACAACGTTCTATGCACGAGTTACGTAAATCTAGCAACAATTTCACGGAAATCGGGTTAACCTTTTTAAAGGAGAACTGTACTGTATTGAATGACTGGAACGGGATGAATAATATTATAACTTGAAATTCTACATTTTCAAGATAATACCAATACAATGGATGCTCTATATTCGTCATATATATATAATATCAGTTGCATTTTTCCGGCTAAAAAATTGCTTTATTATTCGTAACAAATTCAATATTCATCACAAAAATTCACCCAACTCTTAGTCATATACATGTATGTTAAGTGGTTAAATTCATTATTTATTCATTAGTTAATTTTGTATTTATTTATGAATCAGTTTCCAGACTGGGAAATGGTTAATCCAGAAATCCAGAAATGGTCCATCCAAAGTAATGACAAAAATGGAGGTTACATTTCACGAATAATTTTATGATAAGCAGGTGCTGATTGCTGAAATCTCTGGTCATCAATTCAAAGACATTTTCTTTCCCCCATAGAAAACGTCTCTAAAAACTGGGTGCGTCTTAGAATCGCGGGTGTCTTAAGCCATGTACTCGTACAGTCCAGGCGATTATTTTTTTTTTCTATATCTGAATATATACATGGGATCAAAAAACTGCTGGATACCTGTGGTCAACGATGTTGCGCGTCCAGATCTAATTTGTCGTCTGCTGAATATTTTCCGTTTATTTTTCCAATTATTATATCTGAAATGAAACGCCTGAAAGTTTCTTCCTTACAGAATAGATGTTGCATTGTTTACATTTAGTGTTACCCTGTAGTTGTTGTTAGTAAGTTGGAAAGATAAATTGTAAAAGATATTATAAGAAACTCACCAAAGTTTTTGTAGTAAGTGGTATGTGGTAATGAGCGTCTTGTAATTGATTAATTTATTTTACTAAATTACTTAATGTGGAATGTTAAAATCCTTACGAGTATTACAAATATGCCGATGCAAGTCGAGCATTTCATTTGCAAGCATACGCTGAAATGTTATGCTAACAACTCACAACAACGTGCTAAAGAAACGCCTTAATTCAACATTTTTATGCTTGCGACAAATATTACGTAAAATATCATCAAAGTGCTAAACGTAGACTTTCCCTTCCCTTAATAAAATCTAAAATGTCATTCCACACTTAAGGCAAAGTAAGGTCATTACACTGTTTAAGTCTTGAATGATTGCTTTCTATTGACTTCCACACGACAATATAAAAAATATGAGCATTCAATTTTAACAATGACGTCATTAGAGTCGACGCTAATGCATTGGTATACAGCAAAACATGACCATTCTCAGGTTATTGACCAATCAGAACTCATAACACTGGCAACATGTAGGGTAAGCTAATAAACTGATCGATCATAAAGCAATACTTGCCAACATAAGGCATGTTATGGGAAACAAAATCGGCCAACTGTCATTCGATCAGCCATTGCGAGCATGGATCTGTGCATAAATACACAAATAGGATAAAGAACAATGTTCATCGGCACGTACACTCGATTGACATTCGAAGATTTTCATTTCGAAATTGGCAAGGGCTTGACTTTAGCCTGAGTTATTACGTAATATATATGCCTTAACATGGCCTGTCAAACAAAAATATATACTATCAGATTTTCACGCCATCCTATAAAGGTGAAATTTCAACAGTTGAATAATGTAAGTCTTTACAATTAGCACGTTAACTCTTAAATTAACTTTAGAAGGTCGCAACTTCATTTTTAATAATTCTGACTGACTGTAAACCAGTTACGAGGCATATGGCATACACCTGCCGCATGCGTTCATATGCCTGCCAGTTTGCGAACAAATAAGCGTTCATTTGAACTGAAGGTAGATTTAACGTCAATGTGTCATGGTAAAACTGTCAATTGATAACTAATCCATCATACAGTACGCCGAGAAACTAGCACAAAAATGGAAGCAAGATGTACTTTTAAAATGCAATATGTTGCTTGAAATTTGAGCACCATTCAATGTACTGTATACTGAAATATTTTGTATGCAGAAACACATGTACGTGTTACGATAGTTTAGATTAGTTTTTACAACAAGCCTACCTGGGTGGAAACATATATATGTCGTATATATATATGGAAAATGGCATGTTAGATTTTGGAGATGTATTGACATATAGGCATGTACATGTCAGCTATCTGGCTTATATGGCCATAAATAATGGATGTCCCTACATCTTCATATATAGCATGTCCCCACATTTCCATATACAGCATGTCCCCACATTCCATATACAGCATTTCCCCACATTTGCATAGACAGTATGTCCCCACATTTCCATATACAGCATTCCCTACATCTCCATATACAGCATTCCCTACATCTCCATATCCAGCATGTCCTTACATCTCCATATCCAGCATGTCCCTACATCTCCATATACAACATGTCCCTACATCTCCATATACAGCATGTTCCTACATCTCCATATACAGCATGTCCCTACATCTCCATATATACAGGGTACCCCTCCCTACATCTCCATATACATGATGTCCCTCCCTACATCTCCACGTACAGCATGTCCTTGTATTTCCATGGATATACAGTATGTCCCTACATTTCCATATGCAGTATGTCAATGGGTCAGTGCATCCCCAATACATTTAAGGAAATGCATGGTTTCAAGCGTACATAGGGCATTTTAGATATATTGCCATATATGGTCATATAGGGTTTTAAATGTACAATATATAGTATTTGGCATGTATGGTTATTGTTTATACATACATAATTTAAAACATGTTGGTGTTTTCCATATTTGATTATACATAGTTTTAAACATATGTATAATTTTCCATATGAGTCCATATATGTTTTCAAACAAACATCACTTACTATATAATATATGGGTATACCTGTATTTAAGGGACATAATATTGTATATAAGACCAAATATAATTTTTCTGTTACTAATCAGATATCTTCATGAAGAACATTTTGTCTTGGAGAGCAAAAATTTCAAAATATCATTTCGTTTAATTTTATGAAATTCGAAAATTTAAAGCCATTTTTGAAGTTCATCCAAACGTGAAAATTTTTTGCTTTGGGGCCAGAACTTTCTGCAACTAGTGAAAGGGTCCCCTCCCTTCGCATCCCCCTCTCTTCAACAATGGTCAACATTTGCAGTATACTTCTTCACCAAAGCTGATGACCTCAGAAGAGAACGGTCCCAAAGGACTATAAAATCAACGCCATCTGCTGGTCCCAAACAAACAGTTCAGGATCGCATGCAACTCTCCAATTATACAGTGTATAAATTGTATACGAGGTGAGGTCACGTGATTCCAGGGGTGTTCCTAGAGTGGGCCATTAGCACCACATGCTGCCGCAATATGGCACTGACAAATGTGAATTTGTTGGATGAATTTCGTTGTCAAAATGTCGATTTTTTATAGTTTGAAAACACTTATAAATTCGAAATGTAGGTCAATGATTATGATGTTGTTTCTTTAGTATTGATGATGAGGAACATAGGAGTATTCAAGTTACAAACACTTATCTTGCGTACATGCATGTTGAAGAACAGCCTATCTTGAGCCTATATAACAACTTGCCAGGAGGAATGGCATTATGACGTCATTCGCAAAACTAGATTTCCTTTTTATCATCATGCAGTAGGGAAAAAAGTGTGCATCGAGCGACTAGACCGTTCGGATACTTGGATTTTACGATCATGCAGGTGAACGAAACATATTTATGCCCGGATTATTTTCCCATTTTCCGCCAAAACGATGTATAAAATAGCACTCGTAGCCAACATTCCAACTTGCACATTTTATATAGGACTCGATTCTTCAACAAATCGTTGCGAGTATAAAGAACTCAACTATATGCCCCAACTTTGCATCTGCTATCGTTGTGTACAATATACACGCTCGTTTACTATTGATCTCTCAAAAAATCTAAAAACTTGGAAATCATTTTTGATAATGGTGTAGTTGACAGTTATACATTGTCATGTTAGTCTAGGGAATCCAATGTAGGGTCACATCTCGTATTCCACAAAATTTCCCAAACTTAGTTTTAAACATTAAAAAACCCTAAACATAAGCATCTCGACAGCTGCTCTCAAAATTCAAACATGGTTCGTATTTTGCGAGCTGCTATCAGAGAGGTCAGGGTGCACGCGTCCACTAGTGATAAAATAATTTGAGAAAGACAGCTCTCGAATATTAGCACACGGATTTTTGCACGTGCTATATTGACAGCTGCTATCGAGAGCATCTCTCACGTGCATGTGAACGCACCTGAAAAACCGAGTAATTTGGATTCCCTAAATGTTACAGTTGCACAACATTGACGTAGATGGCGTTGGAAGCGTGGAGGGTTCAACGCCTTAGCCTTAATGAGTAAGCTTTACCTGCAACATGTCATGGGACGAAATGTTGTTTTGACATGTTCTGTGCAACATAATGCCACATGCACATTATTTTTTATTTCCAATAGTGGATAGAACGTTTTATTTTATGAATTTATTTTCCATTTGCTTTTGTGAGAATGTCAACCATCAGGGAGCCCATTCCAATCACACAATTGACCCAATTGTTAGTACCATGCAAGGTCATTAACCTGATAACACTAAGTTGACTACACACTTTCTAGTTTTCCTTTTTGCCACCCACTGAATATATATACACCGTACGAGTTTACATTTAGGTATGTGCTATATGTTACTTTCAAACATTTTAACACAATGGCAAGTTAGACCTGGGATTCAGTTCCATTAGCTGTTTATTTTTTTGTTTGTTATTTGGAGTTTGGTTCGTTTTGTCAGTAGTTTTTTTTGGAGGCAGTTTTTTAGACTGCCGTGTTGAATTTAATTAGCCTTATTCCGGTTCAGCACCCTGTGATGGTGTATGGACATGTAGTAGCATTGTGTTTTCAAAGTTGGCCGCATTCTTTTCCTTAATCATCTTTTATTTTTTTTTCTATTGCTGCAATGTGAAGATTGGAGGAAAAACATGGGGCCATATTGCATAAATGCGCTTACGCCATTACGTTGACTATGACGCGGCCATGTTGGAAATCTGAAGCTAAATCTGGTGGCTTGCACCAGGGGGTGTTGAACCTGAATATGGCCAATAGAGGAGGTCTACATTACATTTAGCGCCCTCTGTGGTAGTTTTAGGGTCTTTTCCTGGGTGGACAGGCCAAAAACGTGTCATTGATTTACACGTGTTGTTTTCGCTCTTCAAAAAGGTTTTCAAACATTATGAAGTGGAATTGTTGTGTTCCATGTTGTAAAAACTTTAGGAACGTCAACTCCCAAGATTTCATACCACATGATCCCTAAAAACTCCTATATAAGAAAGAAATTTATTGAATGTATGTAAGTGAAACACGTGGTGACATTCAAATAAATCGCCGTTTTTTTAAAAAATAAAATGGTTTGCACGTGGCCTACACGTTCTTAAAGTGGAATTTCCACTCTCAAATTTCAAAAACTTACGTTAAATTTCCCAAATATATCACAAAAATCCGTTCCTAAAAGAGCAAAATCAATGGAAATGCTATATGGATGATGCTGGGCTGTCCTCCAGCAAATTCGGCCACTAGAGGCGTTCATGCATGGCACATGCGCCGTTTTGTAATTTTAGACCTCCTCTATTGCTAAGATTACAAGCCATGAAAGATTGTATTCCATTATATTGACAAGAACGCGGCCATGTTGGAAATGTGATGCTAAATCTGGTGGCTTACACCATAGGGTGTTGAACCGGAATAAGGCCAATTTCTGATGACGTTCGTACAAAAATTAACCTCGAAATGTGCTGTACAATTTAAACTTTGTGCAAGATTGCAAACTATCAATAATCGTATTCCATTATGCTGACAAGAACGCGGGCATGTTGGAAATGTGATGCTAAATCTGGTGGCTTACACCAGGGGGCGTTGAACCGGAATAAGGCCAATTTCTGATGGTGTGCGTACAAAATTAACCTCGTAATGTGCTGCATTATTTTGACATGAAGCAAGATTGCAAAGTGATGTAATCCGTTTCTGATAAACCCATGTATAGAGCTGGCCAAAAAAAGCAATTAATCACCATGTGTTCGAATTAAAAAGCAAGGCAGAAGGGTCAGCACAAACATGCTTAGGCGCCTTCAGTAACACGACGCCCTTAACCTCACCAAAACTACTAGAGAACAGTTTTATCATCCTGTTTACATTGCAGTGTTTCTGGAAGGATATATGATCGATATCAAACTACTGGTGTACGATATCGTCTCCAGACTGCGCCAGAAAAATGAAAGCAGGTCGTGGCTAAATTTCGATTAATTCAAAATAATAATATAAAAATGGAACGAAATTGACAGTATTCTGCATTCCAAGGGTATTTCGTTATCATTTGTTATAAAACAAGGTTTACCATTTTCAGCAACTTAAAATATGAAACTGCAAATGTTTGCATTCTGGTCATGTAGTGAATTTGTTTGTAGTTATCAACACTGGTAGCAACATCATGTTTATTATATACGTATATTGTATGATTTCATCAAATCGATACGTCTATAAATAAATCATTTGCTTTTCCCATAGTGAGACAAAACGCAATACTGACAGACTGAATACAATTTGCATATATGAACTTTGGGAAGTGACGTCATTGTCTGCAGACATGCTTATTAACATAACAATGGAAGTGGTTTTAATGCATGTATTGGCTCGACGGTGTGCACTTGTAGTAGTATTTAGCTGTGATTTTCCATGCATGAACACCGGATTTGATATTGCATTTATAAATTATGTTGTTGTTGTTTTTCTGTTGGTGTTTTTGTGTGCAAAAGGATGGTGTGTGTTCTTAAGGAAATTTGACGGAAATACCTCTTGTTGTTGTCGAGATGTCTGCATGTTTGATTTCCTGGCAATCGCGTATCTGCATGTCCATTTTAATGATATGATAAATACTGCTTGTTTTTATAGTCCAGTTACAACACACAAAAAAAGCACATCGTGAACAATATACTTGTTGTACATTTATGATCTTTTTCGTGTCTACATTTTTGAGGGGAGAGTAAGTGTAAAGTCATGGCGCTCCTGCCTTTTTGCTGATAACGAAATTCCTGAAGGTTACAAGTACACCCTTCTCCCTAATGCCAAAGCGGCTATGCAGTCTTTATATTATGTACTTTTTCGGAGACACTTTTGTATTGAATTTGTTTGAGCAAGATGCCCTCACTTCTACATGTTTAGTACCATTTCAGCCCGAGATAGGGACGGCCCATATGTTTACCATTAAATGTATACAGTGAGTTCCACAGCCGTTAGCTGTTACACTTCCGTTTCACAGCCATTGCAGAACTAAAACAACCGCTGAGATGTGGTCATACATATACATATATTACGTCAAAAAATGTCTGAAATTCAAGGTCCACACATTCTGAAGTGGGCCCCTTGGCTAGGATCTTTGGCGAGGCCCCAACCAGCCACTGATATTAGGCCCTGGCTAAATTGGAAATTTCAGCTCCACCCAGCAAAACATATTCTGCCATAAAACTTAACTTTTTATGGGTTTAAACGAAATCCACAAATAATGTAGCACAGTTTTTCTAGACAAAAATGTCACAACTGTAGAAAACCATCATTTCACTTTAGAAACTCGCACTTTCACTTCAGAAAAAACGCATTTTCACTCAGAAAAAACAGCACTCTTCCCTGGTGAAAAAAGCAATAGAAACCCATAGAAATTTCCATAATATCTCATAGAAATTTATAAATTTATAATTTCCCAAAAAGTTTCCCAAGAAATTTATAATATCCCATAGAAATTTCTATGGGTTTTATTGCTATTTGGACACTTTATTGATTTTAATTGTTTTCTATGGTTCCTGTATTGACTTCTATTGGCATCTATTGACTTCTATGGTTTAGCTGTATTGACTGAACAATAGAAAACCATAGAAAAAATTGAAACCAATAAAACCAATAGAAATTTTTTATTGATACCAATAGAAAACAACGTTCCAAATAACAATAGAAATCTATATTGTTTATTCACCTGGGTTACTACAGAAAACTGTTACTGCTGCGGAAAATCGCGCTTTTACTGCAGACAAATTGCATTCTGCAGTTGTAAGCCACATATTGGGCACCTAAACTAGAGCCCTGTCAGCAATTGTAGGGACTACGCTGAAAATAAACGGGATAATTGTAAAATTTTACCAACTTCAGTTACCTTGTCTTATGATGCACTTACTATATACAAGTTTTACAGATAAACTTGTATTTTAAAGAGCAGAATCACTGCTGACCCTCACCAGTTGGGGGTCGGGTCACCGACCTTGGCACGTGCTCTCGATCATCTCTAGACATGTTGACGATCGTGCACACTTCGAAACCACGTGAGCAGTCTCACCCCGAGCACCTTGTCCACGAAGGTAATGCCAGAATTCCAGTGACGTTACGGAAATGTAATTTCGTCGTGAAAAAGGGGTCGTCCCCCTCAAAAATCTGTTGCTATAACAAAGATAAATGGCGGTTGCTAGCGTCTGAAACCATAGAGCCTATAGAGTTCAATGTTATTTCCAAGTGGTGTGTGTGTATATACATATGCGTAAGGAAGTTGAATGGGGGGATGACTAATGATCGGCCCCCCACTCACCCCACGCAGGCATCCACTTGGCTCACGATGGATTTTTAACGTGCCTCTGATCCATTTTTAATTTGACTTTGCCTCTAACGATGCATACTAAAACGTTTTAATTAGTTTCAGCCTCTGGAGCGTCGTTCCAATAAGCTCCCCCCATGTCATCCATTCGTGATTTATGAGCATGTCCAGACGCGATTGACACGTCCCCATTTAACACGCGATACACGACTGCACCGAGCTTGTAAATAACGTGTAATGCATGCATAAACAATGATATCGGACAGAGCGTTGTAGTCCCCCTTTTTTATATTTATTTGCACTCTCGCTTCGTTATTAATCAGCAGCGTGAGTTAAACCCGAGAGATTGAAAGTTCTCGCGAAAACGCGCTACTCTGGAATTGATCGGATCACCAAAACGCGAAAATCACGTCACCAACACATTCTCTGATTTTTCGCATTTACGACTGCATGAACGAGGGTCGCCATCTTTGCGAACCAAGTTAACATGGAAGGACAATAACAGTTGATCAGATGTTTAGAAAGTCCCAATTACCCAAGTGACTATATTATCCGAATCTATATTACATAATTTACATATACATGATGTATTTAGTAGTCTTACAAATAAATCAATGCTTTTTTTTACAAAAAAAAAAAAAAAAAAAAAAGGAAATACACATATTTCCCTGTTTTATGTCTACAGCATTAGAAGTTTACCAAAAATTTATGAAGTATTATGAAAATAATAGTCAATTTAGTTTTAATCCGTACTATCTCAGTTTTCGGTTATCATAGGTAGTTTCTGTACACATTAACTGACTGCTCGTACACACTTATCATACATAGGGGCTATTCAAAAATTATGTCACACATAGGGGGGTGGGTGGGGTGTTTGTTTTTTGTGACAATTGTGACACAGGGATGGGGAATTGTGACTAAGGGGGGAAGGGGGGAGGGGGTGTTTAAAAAGATGCTAAAAAGTGTGACATAATTTATGGATCACCCCATAGACTTGAAACTTCTTACTAATGGAAGGCTCCAAAAGGAACCAATTTGCACTAATGTGTCATTCTGCGTATAGCAAACTATTCCACCTTTGGGTTAACTCACACGCAATATACATAAGTGGATAGTAGTAAGAACAGACTACATATCTGAAGTTTATCCAAAAACTAGTCGGTTTATAACTATAGAGCTTTCATTACCATGATCGCCTAGCAGTTGCACATGATAAGTCATAGATGGCTCTATTATTTTGAAATAGAGCGTCAACAGATAAAGCTAGATAAAAATACAGAACTAATGGCAATAAGAAATGACTTAATCTGGTGGTAAACTACAACAGTATCTGTATTTTACTTTTATTTTGTATTTTGCATTAGACAGTTTTAGACATTGCATTCTGTATTTTCCTGAAACTTTATGCCATATAAATTAAGCCACATGCTTCTTTGCAAATGTTGTTTGCATTTATTTTTTTTTAATATTGTTGTAATAACGAACGCTTCAATTTGGGGTACGTTTTAAACATATGGTATGCCCATAAGGAATTCAGCGATTCGGCGAAAAAGCCATTCAATCTGTTACTTCGAATGTGTTTATTCAAGAAATGCCATTTCCATTTTTCAACAAGAGGTCACTTGTGATGAACTTGCGCTATTAAATTAAGCGCGACGTTCAAGTCCTGCAAAGCAGTGAGTGATTTAAAAAATCTGAGCAAAGCAGCAATTTAACCCTTTTTTGGAGGAGGAGGAACCTATACATCTTTCGTAAATAAACGAGATGTGCAAATAAAAATTACCCATGATAGTTTTTGACAAACCTAACCTACATACTATAATTTCACCTTTCTGCTATTGAAGACTGACAATTCCCTATTAAATCCTAATCAACAAGATTTCAACTAATTAATGTTTGCATTTGATGTTACGTAACCAGTCGCCAGATGCTCTCTTCACGTGCTCTGTAACTAACTTTTAATTAGAATTCAGGCAAAAATAATATAAAAAAAAAGGTTTTATTTAATTGGCATGATAAATTCGTGGGAAACTAGCAGGTTTTCGATGATTTCCAGTCCATGTTGCTTTGCTTAACTGGCTCTCTTCCACTTGTCAGGTCGTCCCAAATATTTATCATCTTGTAAACAGATTGCGTTTAAAACACTTAAAGGGTTGAGTTTTTTGGTTATGAGACCGGTCTGGAAATAATCCTCTTGCTAACTTTTCTGCTTTTTCTCCTTCAACTTATAAGCTCGAATTCTGTATTTCTAGAATATTCGTGGTACACAGTGTTGCAATGCCCAGTTAGTTTGTTATACTAGTTAAACTTAACTATTAATAGCTTTATTGAACTCAAAATCTTATTAAATATTTAGTTAACGATTGCCGTCTATTGGTCTTACATGAAATTGCGTATCCAATTTCTTCGCTGATAACTGGCAGTGGTGAACATACACAAAAAAATCTTTCAAAAATAATCAATTTTGACTTTAGATGTTGATGCAAGTGCACGAGAAGCTGTTATCCAGGGATTAGAGTAATGGACCGTTTTCGCAATACTTATCACGACAGCAGGGGGCGTACATTTTAGTTGTCATCAATACTGGTACTGTTCATGCACATACAAATACATACTTTAACCAAGAAAATCATTTGCATACAATGAGGCAACCTGAAATCAAATTACAGGTGCATAGAAATGTGCAATTTGAACTTTTTGTATACACTCCAAAGTCAGCATTTTACGATTTGACGTTTTTTTTTTTTTCAGGATAATACCAAACAATTGCAGCCCTATTGTGAACTTATTTGCTTTCTTAATTGCCCTTATAATGGAATCTATAACACTACCTATCAACCACTTTGGATTTTCAAAATATCGATTTTAATTTTCATCGTGTTCACGCTAAATGCATGTTTGCAATAAGTGGTAACAGACTAACAGCTTTTGGTTTGTCAAATTTTAACATGGTTTAAATAGAATTTCCCGAACCTCCTGCAAAGTCTGCCAATCACTGAAATGGATTTGTCTTCATCAGAGTAACAACAATGTTTTGAACTTCAATTATGACATGCCCACTCATTGATGGAGTCACTCAGTGAATGTTTAGAAAATGTAAATGTGAGTTCATTTTCAGTTACTTTTCATCTCACTAGATGGCGGTTCGATTAAGGGTGCATCTTCATGCATTCCCTAAGTTTTCGTGGAAATGTATTGTGTGGTTTATTCTTCTGAATTTTTTATTTATTATTCACCTCTAACATACACTGATACAAAATACAGTAAATGGCTTAAAAATTGATTATTATCGTTATCTGGTTATTAAATTAAACTAACACTATATAGCCTGCATAATACAAGTTAAGCTGCGAGTATTATTCAAAATAACGATTCACCTCAAATAGTTGTTGTGGTTGGCATTGACCTTTTTAGAGTAGTTTTGGAATTTGTGAGCAATTTCGCAGCAGGCATTTCCATGAATTTCACGGTTTAGCAAACAGGAGCGCCATAGTGTGTCTAACCTTTTATGTGACACAACCGTGGCCCGAATGAATGGACCATGTCTTGAAACGCATGCACATCATCATCATCAACGTTATCAGATGTCCTTTGAATGGCAGACCCATCAGGCACCAATTGGCATTTCTGATTTGGCGCCCATAACTGTGGCGTCCGTCAAGGCTGTTGTTTGTCAAATCGTGAAAATCGTAATGATTTCAGCGTTGAAATGTGTCTTCCTGGTGATAATATACTCTGGTCGAATCTAGGACTCCTGGTGGGGGTGAACACAAGGTGATGGCGAAGATGGCATTTTGCCCAAAAAAAAAGCATTCACGAAAACGTTTGCACAATTCTGTATAGCAAGGAGACAAATTACGGACTTATCTTTTTGAATGAGTTAGCAAAACGTATTACTGAGAAAACTATTTCAAGCATAAACTAAGCTGGAATTATGTTAGACGACTGCTCTCGGTTCTAACAGATCTAGGAATAACATTGTGCCTCACACGTTGCCATGGCAAACACGGTGGATTGGAAGCAAACTGCATATACTCAATATGTTTGTGATGAAACTTTCCCTGATGGAGTTTATGATGCTGTTGTTGTTAGCCAAATCTCGGATTAACTTAACAGGCATTCGAGATAGAAAAATGGGCTTTATAAAACAGACACAAGCACAACTCGTATTACTCCGTTTATTTTGATTATAATTATAACCCCCTTGATTATCGATTGTGGATACCTCTGAATAAGGTATAATCCCATCTTACCGGCAATCCATTACAAACGTTTGTCCTATAGGTAAAACAAAGTTAGCAAGAGTGTTCAACAGCCTTGAAAATCGAGAAAGTCAGAAAATGTGCTTGAATTTCATGAAAGACACTAGTTTGTTTGCAATTCAAGAAGAAGGCCAGTTTATGCTTGCAATTCATGCTAAGTACAAGTTTATGCTTGACATTCATGCAAAATAGCAGTTTATGCTTGAAATTCATGCAAAGTAAAAGTATATGCTTGAAAGTCGCGCAAAATACCAGTTTATGCTTGAAATTACTGCCTGCATCTAGACATTTTCGTTAATTGGAGAAATTTGTTATAAACACACATGGTGTGACAATTTGTCGTGGAGGAGTCCTTGAAAAACATAGAATTTATTAACAAGTAAACTTACTCTAGTTAGGCAAAATATATCATCATGATATTATCATTACATTATAATAACGAAAGTCGGCGAAATGGATGTCGGCAAAGCGGATCCAAAGGCTTACTAAAAATGGTGATAATTTGGAAGGGAGCCTTTCGTGTCCCTTATGGAAAAAACTGATGGCCGAACAGTTGCAAAATTAATAGACTATTGGTTGTATTTAGAAGAAATATAACCAATTTGCAACCATTTGTAGTTGGAGAGTAGTTGCATTTCCTATTATTAGCAGTAACCTCAGTTCATCGTTTATTACCAGTTTACTATCAGTGTTTCACATTGTCATCACCTTGCTTCAGTTTACAAACAATTTTTCTCTCCATTGTTTACGAAAACTGGAACAACCCTTTTGGCCCCCATGCTGTCTTTTGTAACATATTTTAGTAATCCATCAAGCCACTGCTGTAATGATGCCACTTGTGGATTTACTTTGGAAACAGGAATTGGATTCTCTACTGCAACTCAACCAGTGTGACCAAACAGGGTGTTCGAAAACAAACGATAGCAAAATGTCAATTTATCACGACTTTTGTCATCATCCTATATATGTGTTGTCTGACTAAACAGGATGCCTGCAGGTGATTACACGTTTTGAATATTCATTTTTTGGACGCCCACTATACGCAGAAGCAGCTGGCTTTGGATTCACATCATTTACTTGCTTACTGGGCACGTTTTTGAATCATTTTGACCAGGGTTCCTCGCCATCTCCCATCGCTGCGCGCCACATGGTTGTTTTATGGCTTTTTTATATGAAATTTGGCATAATACAGCGTATATTATATCCACGGTCACCCTATTAACCTTCCAGCTCTTAAATTTGCCAGAGTGAACTATACACGGCTTTCAGAAAGGGGGTTTCGGGGGTGAATGAAAAAAAGCCGAAAAAATGGAGGGCAGAGTAATTGAAATGGCAGGGAGCAGGACGAAAAAGGCTTTTCGGCTAGTGTAAAACCTTATGGTTACTATTTATCATGACTAACAATCGTTTAACAGTCATGTAGAAAGTCGAGGACCCTCTTGCCCGTACACCCACAGAATGGTCGGTCCTGGCATGAACACCCCACTAAATTCTAAAAGGAACCACTAAACTGGGTTTGGCACATTTTGACTTTTACCACCAGACCTGCATTACGAATAATGTCAAACATGCAGAGCTTTTACAACGCCTTTTTTTACTATAGGCAACTTCTTTGCGAAGTTCTAGCGAAACGCAAATATGGGTGCAGCTTGGTGAGGCAAGGAAGAAAAAAAACGAAATTTTTGCAGAATACTAAACTGCATTGTATGCAAAAATGAAATAACGCCATAAACTCGAGTTACAAAAAAAAGTATAATTTATGAGAGGTTTCCGTTAGCGGAGCAACTCTATGACCCCTGGGGTTTAACCCGGGAAATGCTGAACGACAAAACAGCAAAATGTGCCTCCTGATATATTTCGCACATAGACAGGTTGGGCTATAATTCAGGAAATGTAGTCTGAGTGCAGAGAGCGACACTACACATGGTTATTGCATTACATATATCTTAACAATTGTATTCAGCATATTGTTAATTCATTACCTTTGTCTTTGCTGGGGACATGCTAAAAGCTGACACATGTAACACCTTAATACAATGAACACCTTTCTGATATGAACCCTTTTAGATCCGACCCTGATAGCCCCCATAGAAATGACATTAGGGCAGACCTTGATACGAAAAAAAACACGTTTATACCCTGAAAATATTGAACACTCTTTTTGGTGAGTGGTCATTCAAAAAGTACGTCCTCAAAAGGAGGAAGGGGGAGGGAAGCCATTATGAACTTCCACTAATGATGGTATTTTTCAGTTTTGAGTTTTTCTGTTTAGGGGCGATCCATAAATTATGTCACACTTTTTTGCCTCTTTTTAAACACCTCCCCCCACCCCTTTGTCACAATTGTCACAAATTTTACTACACCCCATCCATAATTATGTCACAACCCGTCGATTACC
>JAQGBW010000374.1:0-44587 GCA_034698625.1 Julus scanicus | reverse complement strand
CATTTGGGCCGGTCTCGCTGCGGTACGTCGTCCACTGTGGCTGGTCCACCGCTGTCCCGTCCTCCTTCCTAAAATGACAATAAATAAATACAGTAATTTAAGCGTTTTTCAAAAGACTGCAGAACCCTTTCTTAGATGTTCCTCCACAGTATGGCGCCACTTACGGCACGGTGGCTCATTTGGGCCGGTCTCGCTGCGGTACGTCGTCCACTGTGGCTGGTCCACCGCTGTCCCGTCCTCCTTCCTAAAATGACAATAAATAAATACAGTAATTTAAGCGTTTTTCAAAAGACTGCAGAACCCTTTCTTAGATGTTCCTCCACAGTATGGCGCCACTTACGGCACGGTGGCTCATTTGGGCCGGTCTCGCTGCGGTACGTCGTCCACTGTGGCTGGTCCACCGCTGTCCCATCTTCTTTTCTTTCATATAAACAAAATATATACAATTAGTCAAACTTATTTAAATGTTCATCAAGTATTGAGTAACTTGCGGTTCTGCGGTACTTTAGTTGTGGCAAACCCGTGGCAAGTCCAACGCTGCGGTTTCATCATCTTCGTACCTGAAATGACAAATACAGTAGAATCCTGTTAAGAAATTTTTTAGCGGACCGGAGTTTCTAAACTTCTTAAGTGGGAAAAATTTATTAAACGGAAGGGGGCCCTAACCTCATGTGACTTTCTTCTGAGGCTACATCACGTATCATGCGTACTTGCCTCATCCAGGGTTGTGGAACATCCGTTGTGGTATCTTGTTCAGCTTTGTGGCACATCTGGACCCGTGGCTCCTTGATGATACATCTACAATGCTTTCTCAAAAATAAAATAAAAAACAAATAAGCGATTAGTAAAAGTTATAGACATGAGGTGGAGTACTTCCGCATGATTCCGGAAGCGATCAGGAAGGTATGTTAGTCCACAACACAATACCGGTATATACATACACATACAAGAAGCACATACATCTGTACATAAAATCAAAATTTTGATTAAACTCCCATGTGATACCGGGAGCGACCCGATAAGGCATGAAAGTTTAATTTATAAATATTCAAAACAATATTTTAACAATTGTAAAGCAAGGTCATTTTGTAGCATTCTTGGAATGCAAAGACATGTGGCCATCATGTCTTTGCATTTTTTCTAAAGCACATTTTGAACCTTTGAATCTCTTTTGTCGAACCTTACAATAATGCCCAACAATATTTGGACCTTTAAACCTTTAATATTTTTTAAATTTCCAACCTTAATTGCAACATTCATACATAACCTTAGACATGACACCTCTTCGTTGTTATTTTGCTGGTCTTCACATCTTTTGAATCTGTAGAATACATAAAAAGGTTTTTACCATTGTTGGCCAAATCCTGCTCATGAGTACGAGTACTGATTACGATTACAGTAAAATCATACTCTATAGTTAAGTGGAGTAAATGTAGTCATATGAAATGAGTAATCAAAGTTGGGCAAATTATATGTACTCATGTGCAGAAGTACTGCATGATTACGATTACCTTTGGAATCGTACAACATAGTATGAACAGTATTGTAATAAGTAATCAGTACTCGTACGATGAGTACCGATTACTGATTATGACTAAGGCGAATTGCAAAAGTATTTTTCAGGGAACGCAATTTATTTAAACACCGTAGGTTTCATTACGATCAGAAATAATTATAATTTAAAAAATTCGAAATGAATATGATTCTATGAGAACACAAAATAAAGGGAAATCCTAATAATTAAAGGGGGGTAAAAGAACAGAACAGTCAATAACAAAAGGATCTTGCAGGAATGTAAAAATTGGGATACCAATTGGTTAGGAATGTCGAAGGTCGCACATTCTTATTAGATTTTAGGATGATCCTAATTTCAAGTATTCATTTTCGTTACTCAAATTCCTCAATTACTTAATTAAAAGTATTTCCATTCAAACTCGATTACAACATTGCACTCAATTTCAGATTACGCATAGTTTTAGATTCCGTAAATACCCATTGTGAGTACCTTAATTTTTGTAATCGAGTGCATTATTTATACTCACAAGTTTCGAATACCTGATTAACATGTTGTATACTATGTTGCAAATTTCGTATTTCTATACTGGTTTTTACCAAGCTATGATGATCGTTAATGGTCCACGTAGATATAAATAAAATGTATTGAAGTTGGTGAAACCATAATTTTTGAAAGATTTTTGAAAGATAAGTTAGAAAATTGAAAGCCTCGTTAGGCGCTTACCCGGCTGATAGGTCGATCTAATCACACAACTTAATTAGTGACCGTCTGTGGAATGTAATTGAACAATTATGTAAAAAGTCCACTGATTTGCGGAGGCGATATGACGACAAACGAAACCTTTGATCTGTTGCAAATCACTCGGAAGCGTTCATATTTCGTGCCAAAGAAAACTCTGTCGAGGTGGCGCCACTAATCGGCCGTGAATTTACGGAGCCCCGCGAGGTTCAAAAGTATTTTATTTTATTACCAGTCTAACTATTAAAAGGACGAAAACTAAGAAATCAGTGGCGTTAAATATAGTTTTAAAACTTGATTATAGTATAATATGTTACTTTCTGTAAAATTACACTGAAATAGTGATTATAAAAAATTGTCTTCGAACAAAAAAATTAAATTTTTGAATCCATAGCTTATGTACTTAATATTAAGCGAGACATCCAATATGGCCGATGAGTCTTCATTACGGCTTCGCTTTATTAAGGCGAGTCGAAAGCCTATACCTGCCATGTATTTTTTTTTCAAAGACAGATTTGGGCAAAGTAATAAAACTATGCACAATAAAAAAAATTTATTATGGTCAACCATATTAATTAAATGAACCAAATAGAGTAATTTTTAAAAAAAAATTTACCGAGTAGCTTTTTTTTAAAAAAAAATGTTTTTTCAAAACGTGTGTAGTTCATCATTTTGATTTGAGGGGGCAGCACGTGTCTCAGAATTCATCAGTGACAGCCGTAAAATCCATTTTTTAGGCTTTTTACTGAAAATATTTAGATAACACCTATTCTACATGGTTGTTCATACTCTACTAAATGTAAAATTGCGGACATGCATCGTAATAATTGTCTTTGAAATATTAGAGCAGAATAAAGTATTAATTTTTAGTAAAATAACATTTTTGAACGAATTTTCAAGTGTTATAGTGCACGCTATTTTCCAATGTTTGAAGAGGGGATGTTTTTTGTCACCTCTAAAATTCGACTTTTAATTCGTTCTAAATGTCTCGGCTTGATTAAAATAGGTTATTTTTAAGTCTGAGTGCATGCTATTTTCCTATTTCTGAAGGGGGGTTACAGGATCAACTATCTTTCCTCCTAAAACTACTGTCCACTATTATCTTTTATTCCTCTACAAGCCTAAATAATAAAAGCGAGTGATGATTAATGATATACATTTATCGATCAACAACGTATTTTGAATGATGACCCGAGTAAAAATGTGTCGTGATACTCGCAGTTGTTAGGACAATATTTCGTTGCTAAGGTTCCCTGGAAACATTCGAAACACAATCTTATACGAGTAAAATATTCCTGAACTCCAAATTCCTCATGTCGGTTTATTTAAAAAATGCTCCGAATCAGTTCTACAGAGATAAAGTTAGTCCTTACGATGTGAAAATCATCGGAGGCAAGAGAATCACTACGTTGCGACAACCAACCCAGTTAAGAGACAGGTCAGAAAAAATTTTTCATATTTCTAGTAACAAGTTTTTACAAGTTATTGAATTAAAAAGTTTAAATATGAAATAATTTTACTAGAAACGCAGCATCTGCATTTGCGGTACTTCCCGTCTTACAAAGTTCTCCGGTAAGTATTTTGTTAGGGGGAGGAAAAGGGAAAATGAGGAGAAGGGGAGGGGGAGGAAATTATGAGGGAGGAGAGATGATGGGGAGAGGAGAGTATATGTAGAAGCAAGGATAGGGTGCTGGATTAGAGAGGGTGAGGGAGAGCGGAGACGAGGTGAAAATGAGAAGGGGAGACGAGGAAGGGTTGTGGATAAGAGAGGAGAGTTTGATAGGGAGGAAATAGGTAGGGTGGGACGAGATGGGGAGAGGAAGGAAACCATGGTGAGAGAAGAGGAAAGGTAGAGGTAAGATTGATAAGTGGGGAAAGGGTGTTGGAGGGGAGATGGGAGACGATGAGAGGGCGGAGGAAACGAGGTAAGGATGGGGTGGGGAGACGATGAGGGATGGCGGGGAAGAGAGGAGAGTTTGAGTGGGTAGAGAGAGGTAGGAAAAGTGGAGGAGAGGATAAAAGTAGGAGAAGGGGGACGAGAGGATATATAGAGGTAAAGGTGATAAGTGGGTAAACAGTGCTGGAGGGGAGAGGGAGAGGATAAGAACAGGAGAAATAAGAATAGGGCAGGGGAGACGAGGAGAGGGCTGGGGAGAGGAGGTAAGGATGGCGTGGGGAGACGAGAAGGGGGAAGAGAGAAGTTTGAGAGGGATGAGAGAGAGAGGGGAGACAAGAAGATGGCAGGGGAGACGAGGAGAGGGCTGGGAAGAGGAGGTAAGGATGGCGTGGGGAGACGAGAAGGGGGAAGAGAGAAGTTTGAGGGGGATGAGAGATGTGGAGGATAGGAGTAGAAGTGGACGAGAGGGGGATGAGAGGCTATATAGTGGTCATTTAAGTGTGATAAGTGTGGAAACGCTGCTGGAGGGGGAGGCGAGGAGGGGTGGCAGAGAAGAGAGGGAAGGGGAGGGGGAGAATCGACGCGAGGTTGCGGGTGAGGAGTGGGGAAGGGAGGACGAGGACAAGGTGAAGGCGAGAAGAGGATTTGGAGAGGAAAGGGTGAGAAGTGGGGAGGAAAGGGGGATGGAGGGGAGATGGTGAGAGAGAGAGAGAAGCCTTCACAAAGCTCTTTACAATTGCAATGTGTCAGAAAGTCATGCGCGCATTTAATTATCATATATCCAAAAATACATGCACAAAAGTCTATTCAGAAAGTGTTTTTTTAATGTCTTCAACTTAGTGTTTTGTCGCGATCATTGTTGAAATGATACACGCTTTGTGTAGGGATTCGTCCCACGCAGCGTGTAAAAACGACGGTTTGGGGTTTCTAGGATTCCGTAGAAAGCAATGAGTTCGGCGATGGTGGATCTAAAGACCTAAAAATGAGAGCAAAAACGGCATTGCCACCTATTACTAAATTGGATGAAAAGAGATTCGGAGGAACGACGAGTGGAGATGAACATAAACAGACAAACAACGAAAAACAACTTCAGATGCTTCAACGACATTTGCAGCGCATCGACGCAGGAAACAGGAGAGTGCTAACAATTCAACAAATAAACAAGGAATTCAAAGATTTTCAAGTAAGATCATATTGTTATTATCAGTTTGATGACAGTTAGATTAAATTCAGGATTCACAAAATATTAATCACGAGTTTTATCAAATTGCCCATCAAATTTGTTTTGAACACATTTCAAGCATTTTTAAGGATTTCAAGAATATCAAGGATCGATCATTCCTTACATTTTTAAGGACCCTCTTCCATGAAAAATTCACACTTTTTCTAAAGTTTGAACAATTTGCTATTTTGAGGATATATTGATTAATGAAAATTTCCAAACCCGAGTATAAAATTCAAGCATAAATTTATCTTTAATATAAATTTCAAGGGATAATAGGCTCATTCCCTACATTTTTAAGGACCCTCACCCATGATAAATTATCAATATTTCCAAAGTTTAAATAGTTTTATAGAGAATTTATATGGATTTTTCTGATTAACGAAAATTTGCAAACCAGGGTATAAATTCAAGCATAAATTTATCTTTAATATAAATTTAAAACATATTTCAAGGATTGCAAGGCTCATCCCTTACATTTTTAAGAACCCTCTTCTACGACAAATTGTCACTGTTTCCATAGTCTGAATAATTTTCTAGAGAAAACAAAGGATTTTTCTGATTAACGAAAATTCGCGAACTCGGTCAAAACAAAAATTCAAGCATAAATTAGTATTTAACATAAATTTCAAGCACATTTAACGACGCTTTTCATTTTAAAGGCTGCTGGACATCCTGAAACCATCCATTTTCCATCTTTAATCTTAAAATAAAATAAAAAAACAATTGCCCCTGTAATACGGCAAACCTCGTGTACTCCTGTGTAGTGTTGGGTAGCCCTCATATTTCTATAAATAGCATTACAGAGGTGTGTCAAAAACATATTTTTTTTCAATCCAGATTGATATCTCAAATGAACAGTTAAGGTCAGAGATCTCAAAATGCATAAGTCCAAATCACCATGGACTGGTTGATTACAATAAATTAATTGTTAATCTGATGACGTCAAAGAAACGATCAAAGATGGCTGCACAAACTTCGGAATTAATTAAGAGGTAAAGCAAAATCGAGTAAAAGTTTTGATTTGAATTTCCATTAGATTTGTGATTAAAAGTTTGATTAAAATTCGATTTAAAATAGGATATGCTTTAAAAAGTAGTCTTTTAAATATTAAATATTTATAAAATGTTCTTATTGTTTCAGAAATGCACCTTTACAGTCTAAAAATGCGTGGCAAGCAAAAACGTAAATATGGATTTTTAAATAATTTAGAATGCTAAATAGATAATATGAATGCTTAACATTGTTTATAATTGTTTTTTAAAAATGTTGAAAAATGCTAAAATTAAAAAGTGCTAAAAATACTTTTAAAATGCTAAAACTAAAAAGTGTATAAAATACTTTAAAAATGCTACAAAATGATAAATAAATGTTACCAATGCTAACAAAATGTTAAAAAATGTTTAAAATCGCTAAAAAAATACTTTAAAAAATGTTAAATAATGCTTTAAAACCTAAATAAATGTTTAAAAATGTTTAAAAATAATAAATAAAATACTAAAAAATGTTTTAAAAAACATTGAAAAAAGTACTCCTACTCATGAGTACAATTTGCACAAGTCTGAGCGTTTAATTTTTCAAATAATCAAATTGTTAAATTTCTCATTAGATCGTATTTACGTCAAGAAGAGATGCCGCTGTTAACTGAATTAAAACGTCAATTAAATCAATTTGGGTCCATCGATTTGGCAACATTGTATCGTCACGCTAACGAAACAGATAGAGAGAGAAAAGGCGTTTTAACAAAGTCTCAGGAAAGTTTAACAAATTATTCATTTTAATGCCTTCTTTAACTAAAATCTTATCAGGGTTTCCAGTAAATTTATTAGAGAAATTAAAACAACAATGTCCTCTGCTTCTTATACTAGATTCAAACTATTCTCAACAAAAATGGGATTCACCTGACTGATAATCTTTTAAAATCTCTTCTACATTATTCAGACAGAGATGGCTATCAATTGTACAGGTCAGTCTTTGATAGGACAGTGGGGGTAACTTTAGGACAGTTGGGGTGACTTTGGGACAGTGGGGGTGACTTTGAGCCAGTGGGGGTAACTTTGGGTCAGTAAGGGTAACTTTGGGATAGTGGGAGTAACTTTGCGATAGTGGAGGTAACTTTGGGACAGTGGGGGTAAATTTGGGGCAGTGGGGATAACTTTGGGGCAGTGGGGATAACTTTGGACCAGTGGGGTGACTTTCGGACAGTGAAGTAACTCTGAGTCAGTGGGGGTGACTTTGGGACAGTGGAGAAGTATCCACACATTCTAATTTCATAATTCTCATTATATACATAAAGCGTGACAAAATTTTTGGATTATTTTGACCATGTCGTTAAAGAAGAAAGGGCTTTACTAAAAGGAAATAACAGGACAAGATTCGCAACCAGAATCCAAAGTCCTCCACCAAAATCTCCTCCTCCAGTTTTGGATTTCGTAAGTTTTTTAATTTCGATAAATGGAGGCCAAGGTTGAATTTTACTAAAAAAAACCTCTTGAAATTAATTGTAGGTGATGCCATCGAGTACTTATGTGGAGGAGGAAGAAGAAGAACCGGAAACGGATGTGCCATTCGATAAAAACGATTGGTTAAAAAGATTCAATTCAATGGCTGCTGCTATGGGAGATTCTTACCAAGAATTTGCAGGTATTACATCATAAGATAAACATAATATAATCATAAGGTAAATAATATAAACTAACTGATAAATAATGAGACAAATAGTTTTCTATATTTACTAATACTCTAAATATTTAATAAAACTCACAACTGTATTTTTTTTCTAGTGCATTTAATTAAGTACTTTCAATTGTAAATTATACGAGGTGGCAAAAGTTATACGAGGTGCGGTCAAAAAGTCTTGCATATTCATTTATTATTCGAAAACCAGATGTCGTACAAAAAACTGATATAGCCATTTTAAAGAGCAGGAAATTTGCTATTTTTAAATGCAGGAGCCGATTTGTTGACTTTTATTCCAACGTTTGATGAGATTGTTTATGATCTAAAACCAAAATTTCCTGCTTTTTAAAATGGCGATTTCAGTTTTTTTGTACGACATCTGGTTTTCGAATAATAAACGAATATGCAAGACTTTTTGACCGCACCTCGCATTTTACTAAACAATAATTTTTATTTGCAGGTTATCTTCCGATCGAAGATGTTCGTCACATCGTTGAAAATTACAACTTGATTTATAATTTGAATCTTCCAAAGACAATTATAGATCAAAGTATTTCCAGATCTGTTAATCACGGAAATAATCAAGTCGATATTCGTCAGTTTCTGTCGATTTTGCACAATTCTTACTTACAATACAACTAATCCTGCACATCCTCGATTTTACGTGTTTTGTGAAACTTTAAGATTACACTAATGGGTTTTTGAATAAATTCCTGGCTTTACACTCACACTTTATTATACTATTATAAATGGTTCTATGATTTGATTAAATCTGTTTGAATATATCATTCGGCTAATTCGAACATATATCCCAATATCAATTACGGTATTTCATCAATTCTAAGAAGCACTTTTTTTACATAGAAACATCTCTAAAAGTGGGATGCAAACATAATCGCCAGATACATAAATCCAGCGATTTGGAAATATTGTTGCCTTCTATGTGACCCCAAAAACGTGTAACTGGATATTTGTGACAAAAATAATGGATATCTGGATGTGACCAAAAAACGTGTATCTGGATACTTGTGACCTAAACTGGATATCTGGATACTTGGGATCAAAAAGTGTGTAACTGGATACTTGTGACCAAAAATGTGTATCTGGATACTTGTCACCAAAAATGTGTATCTGGATACTTGTGACCAAAAAATAAGTATCTGAATACATGTATTCAACAATGTTTCTCTCATATACGACTGCATACATGCGACCAAAAAAAATGTCTAGCTGGATATCTGTTACTAAAAAATGTGTAGCTGGATACTTGTCACCAAAAAATGTGTATCTGGATACTTGCCACCAAAAATGTGTAACTGGATACTTATGGCCAAAAAATGTGTATCTGAATACTTATGACCAAAAATGTGTATCTGGATACTTGTGACCAAAAAATGTGTATCTGGATACTTGTTACCAAAAACTTGTGACCAAAAACTGGGTATCTAGATACTTTTGACCAAAAAATGTCTATCTGGATACATGTGTTGAACAATGTTTATCTCATATACGACTGTATATTTGTGACCAAAAAATGTATTTGGATACACCTAGATATTTGTGACCAAATGTGTGTATCTAGATACATTTGTTCAACAATGTTTCTCGTTCAGATCTATATTTTTCGCCAGCTGAATATTTGTTTTATATTTTTCAAAATAATCTACCTAAAAGTTTTTTCCTCATATCTACATTGTTTACATTAATTGTATTTTCTGGATCTTCACCAATTTTAATATTTTATATAATTTTCCAAGTTATATCTGATTTTTGGCACAGGGATACCCTCATGACATTACCTCATGACTAAGCTACAAATCTACATGAGTCATACATTGACTTAACACGAGTCAGACTCCATTTATTTCCTGTCACATCCTTTATCTAAAAAAATAAGTAAACACAAATACAGATATGGATTTCTCATACCTTGAAAACGTGTAAAACGAAACAGGGCCAGTGCCTCCATTTTTTCCCATGATTATGACATCAATGGACTCCACGTCCTACGGATACCCCAACAATGGATCCTGTGGTAATTCCTCCTTGTTCACATACTACAGTGAATTCAATCGTTCTTGGAATGGTGCTGGAATGACAGAAGCTGCCATTTTGGTTTTCGTATGTGTCGCTTCTTTGACCACCAACGCAGTTGTCATTTATTGCGCCATCAGACATCCATCTTTGAGGACAACCACCAACTACATGGTGATCAATCTGGCTGTCGCCGACGCTGTCTTCGCCTTGACAGCGCCCCCTGTGGCAGCTGTTCGCCTCACTCACAACTGGACATTCGAGGACTGGATTTGCAAGTTGTTACCACTGTCACAACTTTTGTGCGGCGCTGTTCTTCTGTGGAGTTTGACTGTCATCAGCGTTGAACGTTATCGTTGTATTGTGTCCCATCCCCAAAAACCACATTTCACCAGCAGAGGGACCCTAGTCGTCGTTGTTGCCCTTTGGTTGGTCCCTTTGTGTCTATGTGCCCCACTGGCCAGCTATTTCGAGGCTGTTAAAGTCACTGTGGATGGTGAACCAGGGCACTCCATTTGCACACTTAGCTATCCTCAAGGAGGACGCTTCCGGCTGGCTGGAGTGTTTCTGGCGTTTCTAATCATTGGTTTAGCCATTTTACCAGCCTGCATTATGATTTTTAATTATTATAACATCTTGAAGAGATTAAAATCGACGAATCATTTTTCTGTTTCGCTGAGAATGAGATCTAAGTCACGGAAAACAACTGTTGTTGTTGTTGATGAGGAGGATGAGGAGGAAGACGAGGAGGAAGAAAAGGAAGAAAAGGAGGAAAAAGAGAATGATAAAAAGGAAGAGGAGGAAGAAGAGATTAAGGTTGAAGAAGAGGATGTTGGAAAGATACTTACTAAAAAATTAAGGTAGTTTTTGAATATCCTTGAATATAGATTAGTTCATCCTTGCCTACCCTTGTCATGTATCATGTTTCCAGTATGTTATCATGTTTGCTAGCAGTATGCATTCTCATCTGTTGGGAATTAGCCTAACATAAAGAAAATTGTTATCTTACCTTGAATAGTGCACTTGTTCCGAATAACACAATCCAGAATTCCTGGAAATTTTAGTTTAATTTATCAGCGACTCAAAATTTAACACATCGAAATAATAGCACTGAACGCCAACAATTAAATTCACAAATTATTACACTCAAATTAAAGCAAATTGTAGTTAGTTTTTTCGCTTTTAAAATCAGAAAAGAGACATCCAAATCCTAGTTTTTTAAATATCTTTTCATCTGTTCCATTTTTCTCGTTTTGTTCTAATTTGAAATTCTCTTTTTTGCATGCTTAGAAATTCTATTTCTTTTTGCACGCTTTGGAATTCTATTTCTTGTTTGCACGCTTTGAAATTCTATTTCTATTTCTTGTTTACACGCTTTGGAATTCTATTTCTTTTGGCATGCTTTGGAATTCTATTTTTTGTTTGCACGCTTTGGAATTCTATTTCTTGTTTGCACGCTTTGGAATTCTGTTTCTTTTGCATGCTTTGAAATTCTATTTTTTTTTTGTACGCTTTGGAATTTATTTCTTCAGCATGCTTTGAAATTCTATTTTTTTTGGCATGCTTTGGAATTCTATTTCTTTGACATGCTTTTGAATTCTATGATATGTTATAATATGTTAACATGTATGTTATCGTGGTTATGTTATCATTACGTAATTGTATGCAGTATGATACAAGATTTATGTCATTATGGTAGCCTAGTGTTATACGCTAATCGTAAATTTTTAATTTTAGCAAAGGTCCTGAACTTACCAGGGCAAAGGCATGTCGTCAGTGCAGCCAATATCTACTGGACAATGGAGGCTCTTCATCTTTGGACATCACGTCAGAAATGAAACAACGATGTTGTTACACAGCCATCAAAAAAGATGATAACATACAAGAAGAAGAAGCAGTTGATGGAAAAAGCGCCTCAAACTTCAAAATCCGGCGAGGGAAGAGGACTTCCGGTCGTATTTTCGCATTGATGAAACACAGACACAACAGACGCGTCATCCTCATTTTAATAGTCGATGTTTTGGCAGTTTTTATAATGTGGACTCCGATTTGGGCCATTTTGATAGCCATTTATGTTGATAGTGCTGAAGGTGCTGCAAAAATAATCAAATCTCACGATTTTATCTATTGTTTAACGGTGGCTTATGCTAATTCCTGGTTAAATGCTATTTTATACGGTGTACTTAATGGCAACTTTCGTCAGTACATCTGCCACAGATAAGAACTGGAATTAAATTCCAATTAAAAGACTAATAAAACACATGAGATACTCATTGCATCAAAGGGCCATGGAACATTGGAGAACTGAGATGTATACTGAAGTGATTGAATTATTGAAGTACATTCGTTAGAATAAATTCAAGTATATTCCAAAGATTACAAGGCTCATTACTTACACTTTCAAAAACCACTCATCTACATAATTATCATAACATTTGTTAGAATCAGATATGTTTGTAGTAAAGTTTTAAGAAATAAACTGTCCGGTTTTTTATATATAATTTCCCGACACGACCCAAACACAAAATTTCAGCACATAATATAAATGTTTAACACTAATTTCAAGCATAATTCCAGACTTTTAAAGGTTGAATAATTTAAGCACAATTCCTGAACCAGATTTTCAATGCTACTGGACACCAAGTGAAGTGATTATCAAACACCGAGTGCCCAATAAATTTGCCAGAAAAAAATTCAAGACTTCAAGAATTCCAAGGATATTCTAAGGCTCATTATTTACATATATAAGTATTCCAAGACTCATTCCATAAATTTTTTAAGTACCCCTCACACGAATAATTACCACAATATTTGGAGTCTAAAAGTAATGTTCTGAAAAATTTGAAAATTTTGTTTTTTAAAAAAATACTTATTTTTAAATTTTCAGACCTAGGCTTGAAATTCAAGCGTAATCCTAAAATGTATGTTGCATAATGTAGAAATGATGTTGACAATGTTGACTAATTATTAGCTGTAAACGGTTTTGTATCGATGTTGTTTTTGTTATATATTTTGAATGAAAAGTGTTTAATATCTGTTTCATTACCGCATTTATTGTAGACATTTCCAGGATGCTCATGGCCGCTTTTATACTCAAGTTTATATTTTTTAAAACCAACAAATACAATATAATTAGAAACACAAAACTTTAGAAAATATAAAACAAGAAACATCCTTTTTGACACAATAAATGGCAATGAAATACAAGCTAATCTTAATTGCCAACGTATAATTTATTATTGTTGAGGATTTTCTTTTCAGAAACATCCTTTTTCTGAACAAATAGATTTTTGGTAACAATTAGATGTAACTTTATGGGAATTTTGCCACTGAAATGACAAACAATAGCTAAAAATAGTATATAAACTAACCTGAAACCTAACTTCAGTCACTTTGATTTCAGATTCTGGTATCAACGCATCTAGCTTCAATATAACTTTTTAAAGATGGGACAAGTTATCAGAAACATTCTGTTAACTTTAACTGTGATTTTCGTGTTTAGCAACTGGAAATGCAACGCTGAAAATGTAAGTCACGTTTTAAAAAAGTTTGTGTAATGATTGCAGCTATTTTAAAAGTTGGTCTAAATTAAGTGTATACCACAACAAATTTTAACTTTATGATACCAAAATTGTATGAAATTCTTATGTTTAACACTACTTTTAAAGTTTAAAAATGTGAACTTCTTGGAAAGTTGAAACTTTGGAAAGTTGCGAAAGAAACATGTAAAAATTTTGTAAATTGTATAATATCATATTAATTTCGTCAAATATAATTTTATCTTTTTATAAGTTGTATTTCAAAATTTGTATTTTAAACGTTGGCATTGATGAAATTTAACCGAAAAACTATTTTTTTATGATACCAAACTTGTATGAAAAGTTTATTAGACGTGGTTTGATGAAACATGTTTTGCTGAAAGATGATCACACGTTTATTTTTAAACGTGTTAAGCACTGATTAAAAATTTGAAGAAATTTTGGAAATCTGGTTAGAAATTTGAAGCGTTTCGAAACTTTCTAATGTTTTAAAAAGTTCAAATTTTCAAACTTTAAAATTTTATAAATTTTATAACATTGTATTAATTTAGTAAAATTAGATTATATCTTACAAAAGTACATTTAAAGTTCTATAAGATCCTTCTAAGTTTGATGGTTAAATTTTATAAAGCAATCTCACAATTTGTACTTGATATAAAACCAAACATTGAAAATATCTTAAATTATTAAATTGCAAAAAAAATTATATAAATTTAGGCATCTTGTTAATTACTTTAATTTTTAATTGCATAATTTTTATTTATATAAAGTTTAATTTCTACTTTATTGATTTCTTGATAACCTTAATCATAACTTTCATCTATAAAAGTAATGCACTTAATTATTCCATAATTAAATACTTATAGGCATTAATATTATAAAATGTTATAACTGTATTAATTTCATAAAATTAAATTTTACATTTAGGCCAACTGTCCGACTGATTTGGAAGCTGATGTAAGATTATATAATGAAAAAATGACTATATCCACTATAATTCCTCGATTAATATTTACATAATCACTTGTTTTGAATTCTGTTAAAATATAGATGGTGGAGGCCCTTAAAAGTTGTGCCGATGAAATGAATATCAAACACTCGAGTGCCCTTAAGGATGATGAGGATGAAAATGCACACATTTTGAAAAGAAGTCTTGATGATAATGGTCAAAGATTTAGTCGTAATGCCAATGTTAGTATTTTAAAGAGAGAGGCCCAAAGAGTCAGTCGCAATCTTCTAACCGTAAAAATCTTAAAGAGAGAAGCCCAAGAAGCCATGAGAGTAAAACGAGGTTTACTAGATATTCAAATTAGCTTATTAAAAGCATCACCCAAAGACCAACATTTATCTCAAGATCCTACAACAGAATCAGCTAAGGAAAAAAGAGATGCCATAGAAGAATTGAGATTAAAACGAAATTTACTCAGCATAGGAGTTAGCTTATTAAAATCTTCACCCGAAGAACATCATCTTGTAAAAGAGGCTTCAACAGAAGCATCTAGAAAAAAACGTGGTGTTTCTATCACACTTTTGAAAAGAGAGGCCGAAAATAAGACGATAGAAAAAAGAGGTTTAGCCGAAGTTGGTGTTAAACTTTTGAAATCTTCACCCGCGGAAAAACATCTAGCGGCAGAATCTTCTACGGAAACAGCTAAAGAAAAACGTGGTATTACTATCAAACTTTTGAAAAGAAATGTTGCCGAAGTTGGTGTTCAACTTTTGAAATCATCACCCGAAGAACGACATCTCGATACAGAATCTTCTACGGAAACAAGTAAAGACAAAAGGGAAGCTATGAAAAACAAAGACGAGATGACTAAGGTGAGAATTAAGTTATAAATACAAATAATTATCTTTTAGTAGCTACTTATAGATTTTAATCTACATTAATTTTGCAAAAAAATTTAATTACAGTTTTTTCACTTATTTTACTTAGAAACCAATTCCTTTACCTTAACAATGACTATCTCCCAAATAATATCATTTTAAAAGAATTGTAATTTTTTTAAATTTTGCTAATCATTTCAAAAATTGCAAATATTTTCAAAAATGCTATATTTCAAAAATACGAATGATTTTAAAGGAATTTTTATATTTAGGTTGGTGAGCTGATTGTATGTGCAGTTGAAAAGCTGATTAAGGTGATCAAGATCAAATTTAGATTTAATATTAGATATAAAAGTAAATTATATTAATTATTTTTATGTAATAATTCAGGAACATCCAGTTCTTCAAAAAAGCATCGAAGAGTGCGGAAAAGCCAATAAACAAGACAATGAGGCGAGTTCATTTTCCACATTTAGTAACTCTAATTATCATAACTTCAGATAATGACTATATTTATTTTTTACAAATTTAGGAGTCTCAAGATAAGTTTGATAAATGTGTCGAGGAACGAATCAAACAGGTAAGTTTATATAAAACCTTACTAGTTTCCTAGTCTGTAATCTTAAGATTTGTATAGGGGGAGTGCTCAGCAGTTAGAATATTTGTTATTCTGTAGAAATAGATATAAATAAATATAAATTATAATTAAATCGTTTATTATATATATTTTCAGATGTGTCCAAACTTAAAATTGAACTAGACTGTCTGAAAACCAGCACCAGACCGTGGTGAAATTTACGGATGACAACGGACCGGCTTTAAATATTATTCCTAAAAATTCTTTTAATACGGTTATTAATATTAACACCGAATTTGACTATGTAAAAGTCACTAACGATTTTAAGCATTGTAAAAGCGTTATATCGATAAGCTAATTGTAATAAAGCTGTAATAAGAATAATTTAAAACACTTATCTTAAATCTCTAAACGCGGTAGTTTGAACTTTGAATATGTAATATCAAGTTGTAAAACAGTAATTAAAATCTTTAAGCATTTCAATTAATTTTCATAAAATATGGTTTTTTTTTTAAACTTCCCAAACCACTTGCAAGACGCCAGGAACAAGTTGTTTATTTTTCGCCTATCTGACATGGCACAATATTTATAAGTGGCAAAGAGCTTATATTACCGTGGGTTGATGCTTTTATAAGAAGCAGGTGGTTGAGACTAAATATATAAACGATATTGACAGTCAGCGTTGAGCACCCTAAAATGGGGTCTCGTTGGCCTTCAAAAATACAGGAAGAATTAAGCCTATCCTAGCCAAGTTTTTTTGGGTGACGAAGCAATTTTTTTCATATGGTTATATAAATAGGATAATCCATTAGACATTGAACGCATTGCTTTAAATTCATCCTAATAAAACACTCGCACTCTTTTCTCGTCTATCTTGAGTGAAAACTGTGAGCACAAACATGTCTGGTAAGAAAAAAATTCATACTTTTATGTAATAATAACAGTTTAAAAACAGGCTTAATAGTTTGGAGAACACATTTGTCGAATCTCTTATTTCTTATTAATTTTAATATTTTGTAAATGTGACTAGCCTAAATAGAGAATATACTCTCGGCTAGTCAAGCAAATTAGTCATGTTGGTACAAGTCAGTTGACTAAGGCCAATAAATTTCGGTTTAATTAATAATTGTACTTAATTTATGTTAAGACTGAATTTAAATCTTTAAAAATCTTGCTATGCTGATTTGGTCAAATTTAGTTTTAGTAATGGCAGTTGAAGAAGAAATACGTAGCGATGTGTTTCTCTCGTAAACGGAAAACTTGCCATCCCGCGTACTTTCTGGATGGTGATCATCTCGCTGTTGTCGATACTGTCAAGTTTCCTGGGGGTTTATATAACCAAAAATCTCTCGGAATCACTATTTCACAAAAATTGTTGGTGCAGCGAACCAACGCCTTAGATTCATTCAACGCGTATTTCGAGAATGTGCGGAAAATGTAGCGAAACCTGGCTACTCAACTCTGGATCGCCCTATGTTGGAATATTGCGCTCTTGTTTTAAACCCTCCCAAGATGGTTCATAATTAGGTTATAGAGATGGTCCAGATTTGGGCAGCCAGATTTGTTAAGGGCAGTTATCAACATTACGCGAGTGTGACAGAAATGCACCACTCTCTAAATTGGGACACATTCTCCTAATTCATATCTTGTTCCCCATACATCAAAGCCTACCAACCACTCTAGGAGTAGACATAATTGCTCAAATCCTTTGACCTTGGCTTCCTGCCAAGACAGATTCTTACTATTGGTCTTTTTTTTTGGGTGCGATTAGATAATGGAATTACCTTCCTGGCAAATGTCCAAATTTAGTAAAAATTCAATTTAACAATGATGTCTAAGTCGCTACTGGCATAGGCGCATTCTCCTGAAATTGGGTATGACTTCTTTTCCCCCCTACCATATTATATTTATTTCCTGACTGTAGGGTACTGAGTTGAATTAACAAAAAGTTAAATTGTACTTAGTGCCCTAACGGATACACAGGTTTGAAGCGATTTGCAGTTTGAAATACTCGTAGATAAGATGTTTTACTCATTTTTTGAAACATCTCATAATTATGTAATATATTCAATTATTTTACATTTAGCTTCCAAAAAAAATGTCCCTGTTTTGTACATCAACTACTACAGTCCTCCATCTCACGCCGTACTGCTTACAGCTAAATTTTTAGGAGTCAAAGTCGTGGAAAAAAATGTGGATTTTGAGAAAGAGGAACATAAATCTGAAGCCTTCCTACTGGTACTTTTATTTTATATTTAAACATATTAATAATCTAAAAATAGGGCTTAAAGAAGTTGATTTTTTTAGATCAATCCAGCTCATACAATTCCAGCTTTGGACGAAAATGGCTACCGTCTTTTTGAAAGGTAAGTTATCGATAAAAGCACAAGTTTTTTTTATAATATTCATCCTTAGTTATAATTTGTAAATATAAACATTTGCATTTTGTGACTTTCTCAGTCGAGCCATTATGGCTTATTTGGTGCACCAATATGGTAAAAACGACAACATTTATCCTAAGGACCCAAAGAAAAGAGGTTTAATTGACAACATGCTCTATTTTGACGCTACAACTTTGTACCAAACTTTCGCATTGTATTACGTAAGTATTTAAATATTAATGACGTCCTATTTCTATGTGGAACATGGATGGGAGCGCGGGTATAAGGTGGATATGAAGTTCAAAGGCCGTATGCCATCGCATTTTGGGGGAGATAAGGTACAGAATCTTGGAGTGGACTATTTGGCCAAATCGCAGTTTGAATCCTGACAGTGGAGAGAAAGCGTCTTCATCAAACCCTCTTTCCTCCACCTACTTGCACAGACAAGTAGGCAAGTAACCAACCATCGACAGTTGATAAGGCAGACATTTGAAAGATTCATCCCTGGTGCAAAGACCGTGTGATCTTCTCTAAGTTATCTAGTCACCACAAACTAACGGGGCCCGTATTCTCACTGTCCGCACATAACGCAGAACGGACAATTAACGTCCGTCAAAATCTGGTAATGGCTGAAGATGTTCACACTTTCCATTGACCATAATTAGAATCAGGGGCGGCCATGTTTTGTTTATGTTCCGCACACCAGAAAAATTCAAGTCGAACAGAACTTTCATGCGGTGCGCGTTAAGGGTGGAGCTTAAAAACAAAAGGGGCGGTGCATCTGCTCATTATAAGCATTCGTGGGCATGCGCGTGGCACCGAAACTCACATAAGTCCGGACAATGAGAATACGGCATTACTGCCTATTCAATAAATTGCAATTTATATTTAATTTAATTACTTTTTTCTTTAAAGTATCCGATAGTTTTTGAAGGAAAAAAAAGCGACGACGAGAAGAAAACCGCATTTTTGGAAAAGCTTGCTATTTTTGAAAAACTCTTGGAAAATCGTGAATTTGCGGCCGGAGACAAATTAAGCCTCGCGGATTTCAGTTTCATCACTTCCGTGATGACGATCAAAGCATCCGGACTTAATATGGATAAATACTCGAATATCAACAAATGGGCTGAAAGAGTAAAAGTTAGTATTCCAGTCTATGATGAAGTTATGAGTGAGGGTTATAAAAACTACGTCTCCATGTTCAAAGATCATCAACTTAATTAATAATATTGTTTATATCAAATCATCAGGATTATTTTAATAATTTCGTCAAACTAGCTATATCGAGTAGCAATATATAATCTGATAACTGTACGAATTGTATTTTTTTTACAAAGATCACAATAAATATTGTTTGATAGTCTACAAAAAAAGGGGAAACCTTTATCATCATTTCATAACTTTTTTATTTTTTAATCAAAGTAAATCAAATTTTGCACATCTTTCGCCCCAATCCTGACAAGTGCAAATTTGTGCCGTGGAGATAAAATTTAAAAAACATGATTCCTGTCTCGTGAAAAGTGCTAATACTGAATGTAAAATAATTTCTGACCTTAATTACAAAGTTTTATTCAAGGAACAGCCGATTGCCTCGTGTATGTTGTTGATGAAGGAACATTGGACAATGTTTCCAACCTTGTATTAAAAAGCTCTTTTCTTGAATATAACACATTGGAGTTAGGCGAATTTGAGTCCACAATCTCCTCTTTACCATCTTTTTCTGAAGAACAAACTGATTCCTATAAAATATTAATTTCTGTTATCACAATTTAAAATATTGAGTAAAATATAGTTTTTTAAATTCAATCTAAATAAATTGTTTTTGTTACCTGTTTCAGTCTTCTCCATTTCGCTCTTCTGTTTTGAAACCAAGTTTTTACCTATTGGAATACAAATAACTTAAGTGACATATTTAAGTATCCCATTAAGTAATTAAGTATGGCATGTGTTGGGAATTACTCCAACGTAGAGAAAATTGTCAATTATTTTAATACTGCACCTGTTCCAAATACAAAAACCCAGAATTCCATAAAATTTTGGTTTAATTTAACAGCAAATCAAAATTTAACAATTCGAAAAAGAGCTCTAAAGGCCCATAATTAAATTTAGGAATTACTAAACTCAAATTGAAGCAAATTGTAGTTTGTTTTTTGGTTTTAAAATCAGATAAAAGATAGCCAAAACTTACTTTTTTAAATATTTTTTTTCAAATGTGTTCCATTTTTCTCGTTTTGTTCTAATTCTAAATTACATTTCTTTGGCATGCTTTGGAATTCCATTTTTATTTTGCATGCTTTGAAATTCTATTTCTTTTGGCTTGCTTTGAAATTCCATTTTTTTGGCATGCTGTGAAATTCTATTTTCTTTGGCATGCCTTCTTCACATTCTATTCCTTTTTTCTATTCCAAATTGCAAACTGCTTCTATCATCAACATAATGTATGAGTATTTTCAGAAAATTTCATTAATATTGTCAAAATTGAGTTAAGTATATTTATGATAAATAAGTGTTACCTGTCTTTCCGATAAATTCAGCGTTTTTGCCAATTTTTTTCTTTCAGAAGGCGTTAGATATTTCTGAGTTTCAAATTTTCGTTCAAGTTCAGTGGTTTGATCGTTTGAAAATCTCACTTGGCCTCCTTTTCTTTTGTGATTGGGATGATGAAAAAACGGACTCCACAAAAAATGTTCACTCGAAACTGAAATCACAACAAAAATTTACATTAATTTTTTTAAATCACTTTATATTTAAAACTACACAAATAACAATAATTCCTATACATTGTCCTATAATCGTTGAGTTTTATGTCAATTAAATATGAGATAAAGCAGCTGTTTTTGTGTTTTTTGGTCGTGCTCAAGGTACAAAAAAAGTGCACAATCACCGTGTCAAAAGAAGAGGTGGTCGAATTTTACAGATAGCCATAATTCGAAATGTACATTAATCACAAAAAGGTTTATCAACTTAAAAAAACATCCCAAAATGCACGCAAACAAAAATGATAAAATCTCTACAGTCATAAATACCAAGTTTAACAGATAATTGGCCTTTCGTCTTTCCAAAATGGCGTTTGAGAAAGCGGTAATCTTGAATTAGAAAAGCTATAGAAAAGACTCGTACGCCGCTTGGTGGCGCTGACAAATGGCTTTTTCTATATCAGAAAGCGGGCCCATCGGGACATATGTGTATGAATTGTCATAGCCAGATACATTTTGGCTACACATGTACAAATGACTATTTGAACACGCGCACATGGCTATTTGTACATGTAACAAGGACTACCAATGTATGATAGACCATTGTAGTTTTGTGTGGCCCATTGACAATATTTCCAATTTATACATGATCATGGGCCCCCATTAGACTTTTAATGGGCTGAGTATGGCCCATACCATACCACATAGTCACATACCATATACAGCTCATCAATGGTCAAATTATGGCCCATTTATAACTTTTTGAACCCCGGCTGCTATTACTACTGCACAGGGTTATTTCGAACAAGAAAAGGTCTTACATCATCTTAGGACCTTTTTCAAATATTATTATTGTACACCATATTAGACACGTGTCCATTATCATGTTATTTGCCATTATAGAAAAAGCATTCTAAAATGTATACATCCATCAAATTCGATCGAATCGTTAAGTTGACACGGTCGTTAATAACCCTTACTTTCTACGTATCGAATTGTATAAAAATCAAAGGGCCATTTGAGGCCCATACGCGTTCTATTCTATTAGTTTAACGCTGAATTATGGCAAAGTGATTGTCAACTTCCATATCTATAAGTTCAAATACGCGATGTGTCAAATATAGAGAGTGTATATGTGCCCTAGTATTGGATACAATGGGCCTAATAATCTAATATATTGTATATTTACGAGATTGATGTACTCGCGCGTACTTGAGTCTACTCGAGTCTGCGTTTGTCTAAACATGAAGTAGATGTTGAAGAAGACAAATTGCTCGTGGATCGCAATCTCTAGAAATAATGGGCTGTCATGTCTCGTCATGTTTACACGAATATGTCGACCTCACGCAAACAAAAATCAAACCACGAGTATTCTCATACAACAATCTTTCAAAATTTATAACTGTGTGGCACGCGGGCCAAATATGGCTCGCGGAGTATATAAAATTATAGGAAATGATGGCCGGGAAAAGAGGCTAATATGATCAAGGATAAACTTGAAAAAAAATAGGTACTATGTACATATTTAGCAGAAAATATTCTGCTGTTTAATTGTTAGTTTTATGGGGCATTTATAATGCATTTTACACAATTAACATTAAATACACAATTAACTGCAGAAAAAATTCTCACTTATGCAAAATATTACACTTTTGCACCAGAAAATCACACGAATAATGCAGAATAATTTCTTACATGTAAATACAATTGCAAAAAAAATACACTTTTGCAGCAAAAAAACGCATTTTTACCGCTGAAAAATTACTCTTTAAGCTAAAAATTGCACTTTTGCTGCAGATAAAATATACAATTTACTGCAGAAAATTTGCCCTTTCACAGCAGAAAATTGCATTTTTACTGTAAAAAAAGTGCTCACTAATGTAATTAATTGCATATTCTTTGCAGAAAAAGTTAGCAGAAAACAATGCTATAAGGCTTTACAAAGCAGCCAACTACAAAATCACCTCTTTACTGCAGAGTAATTGTTCACTGATGCAAATAATCACAGTTTTGCTGCAGAAAAATTGCTTTATAAGGCCTTATAGAAGAATTTACTGCAGAAAAATCGTATTATAGTGCAAAAAACTGCACACATATATATACTACAGAAAAAATATCGCTCTCTTTTACAGAAAACTGCACATATATTACAGAGAAAATGCCAATTAATGCAAATAATTGCATATTTCATTGCAGAAAAATTGGTCTCTAGCACAAAAAATCGCACTTTTACTACAGAAAAGATACACAGTTGCTGCTAAAAAAAAAATGCTGTATAAGGTTTTACAGAGCAATTTACTGCAGAAAAATCGCTCTCTAGTATAAAAAAAATGCACATACTGCAGAAAAAACTGAACATTTGAGGCCGAAAAATTGCTTACATTTTACAGATAACACTGCATAAGCTGTTACTGCAAGTTAAGTTTATACATGCGTCAATGAGTTGTTTCTTAATCTTAATATGAGATCAATTAAAGAGATAAAAATCTTTGAAAATATATTTTTTGACCAATCACATCTGAATTTCTTGCTAAATTGGTCTAACTTAATATTTAGTTCCTCGTTAAAATTTCCTTTTTCCATGTTTTCTAATCGAGGAAATGGCGTTGAGTTTAATTGTTATCTGCATTCGCATTGCTTCCTTTATTCGCTGAAATTTCAAACACAATGGCTTTTTATCTCTCAAAACCACGCCAATAATAGCCACCACTTTACATTTATGACATTTTAACAACTACTTTCACTCATTTTCAAAATTTATCATTTTCAAAACTTTTTCAAATCAGTGCAAATTTAAAATATTTTTTATAGAAATTTTCATATTTGCCATATTTGTAGCTATTACTGAATGTGCTTCTTTTGTGTTTAAATGTTAATAGGTTAGTGCAGAAGTCAGTGGTGAGTTTCCCAGATTGATTAATTAAGAGCCTTGTTGGAGATAATATGCATATTATCTGAAAATTACACCTTTTTACCTAATTGGTAACCGTGTTTACTTAAAAATGAACAGTTTTACACTCAGTAAATTATCAGAAAATGAAAACTTTTTATGCTACTTAACTGGCAGCCTTGTTTATCAAAATCAACAGTTTGTGATCAGTTTCCAATTTGCATATTATCAGAAAATTACACTTTTTACCTATAATTGGCAACCATGTTTGCTTACTAATTAGTAAATCACCAAATGACAACTTTTTTGGCAATCTAACTGGCAACCTTGTTTACAAAAATAAACAGTTTGTGGTTAGGTTCCAATACTGCATACTATCAGAAAATTACACTTTTTCACCTAATTGGCAAGATAACTGGAAACTGTGTTTACTTATACATTATCAGTTTTACAATCATTAATTATCAGAAAATCACTTTTTTTTGGCAACCTAAATGACAACCTTGTTTGTTTAACAAAATCATCAGTTTGTGATCCTTTTCCAAAATGCATATTCTCAGAAAATTACACATGTTTACCTAATTGGCAACCATGTTTACTTAAAAATCAACAGTTTTACACTCAGTAAATTATCAGAAAATGACAACATTTTTATGCAAACTTGTTTACCAAAATCTACAGTTTGTCATCAGCTTGCAATCAGTAAATTATCACAAAATGACAACTTTTTTAGGCAACTTAACTGGCAACCTTGCTTACCAAAATCACTAATTAGTGATCAGTTTCAAATTGGCAACCGTGTTTACTTAAAAATCAACAATATGCCAATTATCAGAAAATTACTCCTTTTTAGGCAACATAACTGGAAACTGTGTTTACTTACAAATTAGCAGTTTTACAATCAATAAATTATCAGAAAATGACAACATTTTTTGGTAATTTTTTGTCAACACAGTTAGGGATGAATTGCCAGTCACTAGCAATATATGTAAAGATGTAGCTGTGACTAGTGTTTCCAATAAATTGTCCACCCCCTGAATATATAAAATCTGAAACTTGCCTTTGTCTCGCATCAAAGCTTGTGAATCCACATTTGAAAATCCATGAAACATTCGTTGATTTACCAAATTCGGTAAATGAAATCCATAAGATAAAGTGTACTGGGATCGATATTCCGGCAATGGCTGAAAAGCTGAGTGGCTGTGGTTGTGGTTGTGGTTATACAGGGGTGTCGCACCATTATTATTATCATCATCATTGCGGTTGTTCCACCTCTGATTAAGTGTCCCAGGTTGCATCATTTCTGTAACATGATTTAATCCACTCGCATTCGTGTTAATTTCATGTGGATTAAAATTGTGAAATGAGTCTCTCGATTGGTGTTTTTTTGAATCCCGGTCAAGGGTCGTCGCTTCCGGTTGAATTTCTTGAGAAAGTCGACTTGTTTTTAGACGTTTGCATTTCGACTCAAAGTCGTCGGGTTTTAAAATATCAGCAATACGAAAAGATGAAATATCACATGGATTTGCCATGGAATCTCTTGCACATGGAATCTTGGACCAAATTTTAGGTTATTTTTTCTGGAATTGTACACGGTTTTTCACAGGATGTGACCCAGGTGGAAAATAACGTAATATTCTTGAGATTTTCACGGAATCTGTAAGTATACGTGGCGATTAAAAAAGCTACATTTTTTGGTAAAAAAACTACTCAATTTGGTAAAAAAAACTACATTTCGTAAAAAACTACTCAATTTTGAGTTGGGATGAATTTTAAGACTCAAAATTAGAAAAAAGTTAAAGAATATTTCAAGGATTTTTTTTACATTTTCAAGGACCCGGTTCTCACTAGCAATTATCACAAAATTTGTCAAACAATTCAGAAATTTTCAAAAAAAAATTACATCTTTAGTTTTTTATATATTATCTGATTAACAGAAATTTTAAGAACCTGAAAAGAAATTCAAGCATATTTCAAGGATTTCTTACATTTTCCAGGACCCTTTATCACGCCTAATTTCCACAAAATTTATCTAAGTAGTCAATTTTTTTCTAAAAAAACTTTTGTTATTTATATCAGAAATAGTTTTTGAAATTGTATCATAAGTGAAAATTTCATAAAAAAGTGCAATATTTTAAGTATTTTCAGTTAAATTTAAAATATTGTACAAGTTTTCACTTTTTTTTTACAAATTTTCGTATTTTCTAAAGACAACAGACATTTTAGTATCCAAATAATTTTATAAGAAATAAATAATTACAGTTATACCTATTTCGTAAATAAATTTCCCAACCCTATTGAAGGAAGATAAATTATCGAAATTTATTTATGAAATAAGTATAAAACAAAATTAATTTCATACTTGAAAATGTTTGTTAAAAACGCAAATTTTTTAAACACAAAATTTTGCAAAAAATTGTTTAAAAAAAAACGTGTAAAATTATTGTTCCCAGTTTGAAATTTTACATAAAATAACTCCTTGCCCATTTTCATGAATTATCACTTAAATCACAATTTCGAAAAGTATTTATGATATAAATAACGAAAGTGAAAAAAATCTGAAATTTCCGAATTTTTACATAAAAAATATGCAAAATTGAAATTTTAAAGATTGAAACTTGTACTTTTACTAAATAAACTCACATGTTTGACTTATTTACATATTTATGTAAAATAAACCGGAATAAATTCATTAACATGTTTGTTATGACAGAATTTCTTATTTTTCACTCCAAATGTCATTAAAAATTTCTCTAAATGCCCTAACTGAAAATATTTCCAAATTAGAACATAAAAACATACCTTCATGTGTAAATGGTGTAAATTCTGCGTGTAGAAATTCTCCATGAACTAGATCAATTCATAAGACCAATTGAAATGGTCATCATCTGAATTTTTCATATAAAAACATACGAGGGACAAATGGAACAACGTCGCGTTCAATTTGAACCAATCACAGCTCGCCAGTCTTTTGTTTCACATTCACTACCTCTTCCTTTATTCACGATTGGGTGAAAGTAAAAAAGGTGGAGAAAAATTAGAAAAAAATTTCAAATGAGTCCAGACTCACGATTCTGGACTCAAAAACGCGTCATAAGTTTGCTGAAACAAAAGTGGTACGCAAACTTTTTTGCAAATTTGTTTCAACAAACTTTGAGTCAGATTCATGTTTCTGCTGGTGGAGACCTGGCTTCATGAGTACAATTTGCATAAATCTGCTTCGTAGTAATTAAATTTAGTCTAATTTATGCCTAAATCAAACTTTTTTTCAGGTCAGCACCCCCTAGCGGTGTATGAGACTTACCATCGCCTATTACCAAGATGGCCGCTTAAGGAATTAAAAGATGAGAAAAGGACACATTTTACAGTATCTATAATCAGTAAAAAACTTATCATTTGTAACAATTATGTTTTTATATATTAGTTTGATTACTCTCCAATCAAGGCAACATGCAACATGCAACATGCAACATGAATACCCCAAAACAAACAAACACCCAAAGACAAACCTGAAACAATGATACAACAACATGTTGCCGAATCCTTAAGGTGCGCATGCACCAAAAGAAACATTAAGACAAATGAAACATACACATGCTACCTTATTGTGTCCAGAAGTGTTTTTGAAACATTGGCCATTTTCTGACACATTTCGATTTTTCCTGGCGATCGCTCGAGAGGCGGTCTGGATCAAAGGAAAATTGCGGCACATGTTTCGAAAAACATGCTGGAAACTTTGTTTTAGTGTTTCTTGTGTATGTTTTATATGTTTGGGTATGTTTCCTCTGGTGCATACCCATCAAAAGTTGACAGAAAAGTTTTACCAAGTGCTCAGGTCAGTATTTCAACACATGGCGTAAGTTTGCTCAAACATCACGGTAGGCAAACTTGTTTTCATTATTTGTTTCAGCAAACCATGTTGACTCAACATTGTTGCCCCATGTTGCAGCAACCCGGCAACAAAGCAACATTAACGGATATAGATGATCAACTATTCCATGGCAGTAAGTATGAAGAATTCATTATCTGTCACAAATTTCAAGCATAATTCATGACTTTTTCCAGATGATGCAAATTCAAGCACTTTTCATGATTTTCAAGGCTACTGGACACTGATATATAACCATTTATGGACATGCCCAAATATGGGTCCAAATTGAGAAGGGTCCCTATCAACACTACTGAAAGTAAGAATGAAGAATTCAATATTTAACACAAATTTCAAGACTTTTTCCAGATGATAAGAATTCAAGTATATTTCATGATTTTCAAGGCTACTGGACACTGAGATATATCATGTATGGACATGCCCAATTATCCATATGGGTCCAATTAGAGCGGAGGCCCTGAAAATGTTGCTGAAATGTGGGTATACAAAAGTTAGGCCTAACGCCATTACAATTTCCATTAAAACTTATATTTGTGTTAATTGTCATCGATATTCATGAAATATTTTAATTGAAAGACAAACAAGGTGATAAATTAAGCCTATAAATTATTTCAATATTATATTTCCTCTCCATTATTAAACCTAGTGCCAATTTTTGTTTCAAAACTTAGTTATTTTTTCCGGTTTCGCCCGATTTCTATGAACAGCTTTATTGAAAACGATGTTGTTTTTGTTAGATTTTCATCCTCTGTTTTTAATACGAGGAATTGTTTTTATCGTTGGGCTCATAATATATTAGAGGACATGTTTTCGGTTTAATTTAATTAATATTTGGTATATTTAGCTTTCGATAGTCTTATTCATATCCCTTCGTAATCCAATACTCGTATAATGAAAACTTTGTTTTCAATTTAAACAAATCAATATAAAAAACAATATTAAATAACTACGTGTTTAATTTATGGTAGGGTCCATTTATAACCATGACTTTTACACCTAGCAAGGCTGTATGTGGGGATATTAGGGACAGAGCCTCCCTTCATCCCCCATATCCCGAAATCTGTAAAATTTTAAAAATTTCATGCCGAATAAGCAAAAAATTCCCAATTTATTTAGGATTTGCAATTTTGCATTAAAATTGTGATTTTCCATAAGTAAAAGTACAAATAACATTCTATATCAGTAAAAATGGCATTATACGAGTACGAGAAGCGGTCAAAAAGTCTTGCATATTCGTTTATGATTCGAAAACCAGATGTCGTACAAAAAAACTGAAATAGCCCATTTTAAAGAGCAGGAAATTTGCTATTTTTTTTAATGTAGGACCAGAGTATCTACCCCTCTCGTAACATTAGTTACAATAGCTACGTGGATATTGCCGAACCGCGAGTTTCGCATCATCGTCCGCTTGGAATTTTTGACCACTCCAGTGGACCAAAGAGATGGAAGTCGCTCTGTGAAAGGTATTGAGGGGCTGTATGGCGGATGTTTCCATGTTTTCCACCCAAACATGTTCATCTTGTGGTCTGTGGCATGGGCAGAATGAGAACTTCTCTTTTTGTCAGTTACAGTTTCAGATCCTTTGATTCCTTTCTTAAAGTTTAAACACCACTTCTGTACCGTAATTCGTGAAACACATGTGTCACCATCAACTCCTAACATTTCACCAAATTTCACTCGGTTTCATGTCTTTCAACACTGAAAAACGAATAACATGTCGTTGATCTTCTCGCGGGAACGCTTTCGAGTAAGGCGCCATTTTTGTTTTGGATAGTTTGTTCGAAATTCTGCATGAATTGTGGCGCCATGTAGAGACCTAAAACCAAAATTCCCTGCTCTTTAAAATGGCTATTTCAGTTTTTTTGTACGGCATCTGGTTTTTGAATAATAAACGAATATGCAAGACTTTTTGATACTAAATACTAAATGTATTTATACAATTGTAAATATTGGCAATAATGTAAATTTGGTACATACAAATAAATAATAGTTTACTTCATACTGTACAATTAAGAGAATTTTTGAGAAGCGATAAACAAATCCGATATGACATTATTTATAATATAACGTCATTCACTGAAGAAGCCAAATTTCCATAAAAATTGCATGTTATTCCAGAAAATGTAAATTGTTGCTTTAATTCAAGTAAAAGTGAACTTATATTAGGGACATAACATTTTCAAAACAGACAGATGTGACATTATGTAAACTTGTAAACCCAATTTGACATCGACACCTCGTTGACAATTCAACAAACATGTTTTTACACGTCCACAACAGCTTATTTCTCATTGAACAGGTGTAATGTCACGAAAATTAATGACACCCCCGGAAGTAGGCAATGCACTCCACCTATCTCACCCTCCACCTATCGGACAGATAAGGCAACATCAGAAGCCGCTTTTTTGCCGGTAGTAAACGTAGTGATTAAAACGTAATATAACGTTTAATCCAACAGAAATGTGCTGAAAAGCCGTATTATGACACAGTAACCCTTTCACCCGAATCACTTCCCATATATTAACTAGCATCATTGAAAAAAGTAGCGTCAAAAACGAGAAAGTGTCCCGTTTTGAGGCTAACTGATAATTCCATCGCCCCACTCAATACGCAGTGCACGCGCAGAAAACTAGCCTCAAACGATCCCTCATTCATGAATAGTGGAGACGGAGAAGATCTATACAACGAGAACTGCACCATAATAAACATAGACCAACAAAAACAGTTCCTTTTCCGCCATGCGCAGACGATGTTCTAGTCGAGAAATTTATTCACACAGTTAAAAGGTTGCATTTATACTTAAAAAATACGTTATAATGGTAATATTTAACGGAAATTCATGGTTTTTTCTGCTGGAATACCTCTTAAACAATACATACAACTTTTTTAAATCAACCCAGGGCATTTACGAGTTAAATTTACAACAACTACGAGTTAAAAGTGGAATTTAAGACTTGACAAAAAATTGAAAAAACATCTTACTTTCAAACACAGGAAAATAAAATTACAATTTTCATTAATTACAGTTAGGTTGTCATTCAACGTACAGTTTAAAAATTTACAAAAAAACGAGGATGTAAATTATTAACAGTGAACAAAGTGCAGGAGGCGTGACTGAAGTCGTGTTCGCGCGCGCGTGTTTAACTACTTCCGGCTCGCGCATGCGCAATATAGCTAGAAGGGATGTTTTTTGTTGGGCGATGTTTATTGTCGTTCAGTTGAGGTTGTGGATGTTCAGGAGTCAATACTTATTAGTTTAGACAGTCAGAGGGTTTAAAAATGACATCAACTACAAATGCTCGATGGGAAGTTGTTCGAAAACAGCCGAAAAAAGCAAAAGACACTTCGGCAAACAACAAACTGACGAAAAATCAGGTGAAGGAATATCTGGATAAGATGCCCAAGTTGGGAGTAAATGGTAAGTGTCCATCTAGTGCTACGTGTACACATCCATGTACACGTGGATATATATTGTAAATGACTAACCAGTTTCAAGGAAAGGTCACCCTGTTGTTACTTTTAAATTCAAATATTCAACACATGTAATATTTACCTCGACATGATGTAATACTTAATTATAAGAACAATATTGTTTACTAAAAATGATGCCTGCGTGTCAACTAGCTTAAATTTCTTCACATATTGCGTTGAAATTAAATTAAATATCCATCCCTTAATTGGTTACACTATTTTAGGGCCCATAAACCTGTTTGGGACCTTTTCTCATTCACAAATTATTGAGAATAAAATTTGAGAAAACAAACCAAATAATTCGTGTTTATTTGGCTTATGTCAATTAATATTTACATATTTAAAAATAATATAATACTAAAATAGCTCCCACTTTCAGAAATTGCCTTAAGGATGGATTACAACCCGATCCCTTTCAATAGAAAAATTTGCAAAGACAAACAAAAAAAAGATTAAATAAAAATAAAAATTGTTTAAAATTTGCACATTAACGGACATTTTTCAAACTTGTTTATTAATTTAATAATAATCTACCATTTCAAAGTGAAAAGCGACAAAGTAATACCATTGCTGATTTATCAAGCTATTTTAAACAATTTTTATTTTTAATTAATCTCTTTTTATTTGGCTGTGAGTGTGGTTTAAAATTTCACCCATTGCAATACGTAGGGTTGTAATCCCCCAACTGATTAGGGGTTAAAATTAAAACAATTCATGTTAACTATATTATTAAAGATGTTTGTTATGTCGATATTTGGTTTATTTGATACCCAAGCAGTTATTCGAAAGAATCAACACAATTTTTTCTATAAACATGTAACATAATTGTGCAAAAAGCTGGTTATGCAATACCTATACTTTTTTCAATAAAAAGAATCTCAGAAGTTTTACAAGATAGTTTTTTTTTTTTTTTTTTTTTAAAAAAACCACCAAGTTGTAGAAACTTCAACAAAACGTTAGCAGGATAAATTAAATCTTCGTATTACAGATACTTTAACGCGCACTAAGAAATGCCGTTGGAATATAATGTCTATTTATGTTTGATTACATGGTATATTTGCGTAATATATTATTTTAGTTGAGATTTTGGTTGCCGTAATGTACGTATCTCTAATAACGGTGCACCAATTTCAATTTTCTAACATTTCAGTTCCCTTAAAAGAATCCAAGACAATGTTTGACGCTTTTCGCGAAAAGTCTGAACCCATCGAAAAGAAACAACCGGGAAAGCAACAAACTGCGACGAAGGCAACCAAAAATGGTGAAGCGAATAAAGAAGGAAACAAACAGAAAAAGAAAAATTCGGACAAGAAAAAGCTGCAAGCAAAGGCCCCTCAATCACTGGAAGAATCTATACAAAATGTAAGCCGGTCAAATATTATTATTTGGTTTAACGATGAAATAAAACTTATCATTATTATTCTAGCTTAACATGACGGAGTTGCAAACTCTCATGACTATGGTTCAAATGAGATTTCCCGATTCGCCGAACATTTGGCTAAAGGACCTCATATCATATCTCAATATGAAGCTCAATTTTGATACTCAAGAACTTTCACTTAAACAGAAAGGTACGTTATACCGAACATTCGTGTTGTTATTTTAAGGCGGCACCACACATGAGGTATTCGGAGAGTGCAGAATATTCCAGTTTTTCCCCAAAGTCATTCGCCAAAGACATATGCATGTTACGCCAAGTGCAGAGTTTTTACGGGAACTACGATCATTGAATCATAATTTCAATTAGTTATATCTTGGCACACAAATTCTGTTGTAGAAAATTGATCGATGAATTAAGATATCGTTTCATTTATATAATATCATGTTGTACTGCTAAACCACTCTCTGAATATGTATAACGAGTGTATTCACACTCAATTCATTTACTACCGTATTTTTATATTATTTTCAGAATATTCTTTGTATGCAATTCCCGAAGATTTGCAACCGATTATTACAGACACGCTGAAACGTTGCAGCGATGAACTTTTACGGGTGACCGTGGAACAAGCAATTTCTCAAATGGCCGACGATATAACTAAAGGTTTCAATTTTATACATATACATTTATTACTACAACTAAGACAGTCAGTGCTCGGTAACTGTCGTTTTAGTATCGGTATTTCTTACTAAAACCGTGATGTTTTAATATTTCATTAGGGATGAAAATCCACGGATACCGGATAATCCTTCAGGCAATCATTCAGAATAAGCCAGATATGTGCGATAGCATTTTAAAAAAGGTATTTTGAATGTGTTTGCCTTAAACCTGCTTACGTGTTTTTAAAAATAAGTAAATTTAATTTTCACTTACTCGTTGCAGTGCGTCGAATTGTGCAAGACGTACCAAGCCCGCACTCCCGTGTGTCTCTCCATTTTTTGGGCCATCGGTCAGTTTGGAATAAACGATTTTGAAACCGGCTTTAAAGGTTCGCGCATCCGAGCAATCCATTCCTAAATCAAATCAGAAAAACAATTTCATTATTCAACTTTGTCATTCGTTCATTCGATTTTTAGTTTGGGTGGACCTTTTTTTCCCTCTGCTTGGTGTCCGAACATATTCCAGACATGTCGTGGATTACATTCAGGCTTTGTTAAGGTATATATCGTATCTATAACTGCTTACGAGTTTGATGTACATTTATTTAACATCTTACGAACCGTTTTGAACAGTTGGCATTTCGAGGGTATTCCCAAGGAAAATGCGATAGAAGTGTCGGATTTTTTTCTGTTTCTGGACACTTTATACAGTAACAGCGCCAACCTGGACGTGCACCTTTACAATGAACTTTTGTCCATTTATCCGAAACTGAAGGTATGCAATTCATTTGAAGGCACAACTTTCTATACAATCAAACACGATGCACAATTTTCATTAATTCTTATTTTTTTGGCAGGTTTTATCTTTTGGAACGGATCCGCACGAAAAACTACATACATTTTTCCCGTCGTTCCTCAACAGATTGAAAGCATCTTGTTCTAAACAGTTGAAATCTGAAGTAAGCATGTTTCAGATATTTTGTGACGAAACCACAATCGGGATGTAATCACCGTCATATTTCTAATCATTTATAATTCTTGCTGAAGTTGCTGCTATCATTAATCACCTGTTTGAAAATGGATGACCAGTGTTATGCAGTTTGGCGACAAATTTTTTCAACTCACCTTGCTCAGTCCAGGTAAGTTTTGTAAGCAGTCCGAATATTTCCCTTTTAAGTAAAATACAACTAAAGCACGACTTTTGTTTTAACTTAATCGGGGTTCTGACTTCTTAACACCATCGTTTCATTTCAGCATCTTGCTTGAGCACATCTCGAAGAACTATGAGAAAATAATTCCAGATATTTCCAAGAAATATTTAAAAGAAACCTTGACTGCATTCATTGCCACCAGCAAGGAACATTCCAATAAAAAATCGAAAACCAATCAAGTAGCAGGGCTGACCGAAGGTCAAAACATAAGTGAGGTAATTTAAGCATTGCAAGTATTTAACATATAAGGTACATGTTCCCTCCCACATTCCTGTCACATAGTTGAACAAAAAACATTGCGTAATATTCAAATATTTTGACATGGAAAATGAACAAACAATGCGACCTCGAGGTCACATTTGTGAATTTCAACCATGTTTGGTCATAGTCCAAAATTCAGGTTTACCAAAAAATTAAATTCTGGACAAATTACAAAACTGATTAATAATGGTCACATTTCTGTAAAGAGCACTGCGTCTTATCAACTTGGTTAGTAGTTATTTATTACACAGGTGCCTTTAAATCTATAAAAGTTAATTGAAACATTTTTCCATTTTTTGAATCATCAAGTAGTCTGTCAGCTCTATTTTTCTAGCTTGTTACAATTTATGTCCAATAATTAATTTTCTAGCAGGATGTCCATTATTGTAGCCCATAAAAAAATTAATTTCTTTTTAGATGCTGTTACTCAAAATTGGTTCCCAATCAAGTTTTACATTTGGTAATATGATGCTCATATTAATCACAATTGTACTCGGAATTGGTGCATACGATTGGCAAAGCCACGGAAGCTTTCAAAGTAAGTTTACTAAAATATGTGATAAGTTCATTTGTACACGTACTATACCTAGCTATAAGGCTGCTCTTTATACTGTTTTTCGCTATAACTGCTTTTTTAATTTTGGCACTTTTTCGATTTACGGGCCAGCAATGTTTCGTTATACGGCCAAAATAAAACCCTGTAATTAAAGAAAGTGACCAAAAAATGTGATAAATTACCCCAATTTACATAAACAAGCTCGGATTTGGCTGACAATAAAACAAATTTTGGATTTCACTTCGTTTAAGAAGAGAAAAAAGTGAAAATCACAATGCAGGAAGAATTGATTCGTTATACGGCTTTTTCGCTCAACGGTCAACTTTTCCGCGAAACTTATCTAGGCCGTAAAGCAAAGTGTAATTGTACTGTATTTTATTACAATTTGTGATTTCTCTATTTAAAGGTTCACGGATGGGTCAGCTGTTTCAGAAATTCAATTTCCAGCTGTATTTACAGTAAGCTGAATTTTCTTTCTATTGAACCCATCTGTTAAATTACTTTGTTACATTTGTTAAAATACTAGTCTAGTAAATTCATTGCGTTTCTTAAGATTTGCAGTAAAGTTAGTAGAACTATGTGTGTCATTACATAAATAAATGTTTCGATGGCTTAAAGTTTTTGATTACATACAAAATTTTCGTGTTTTAGATGGGTCGTAGCGACCGGAACTCAAAGCTATACATTCGTCCAGAAAGTTTGTGAGCCGTATTTTCACATTTTTGAACAGTGGTTGGGAACTTTTGGTAAACAGCTCTTGGAAGGTACGGGTAAACTAAACCTGTACTTCAAGGAAAACATACCTTCTCTACTTCATTGGGTAAGTGTGTTTTGGATGCTATCTTTTTAAGAGGTTAAGGATATAATTATGCTCAAATTCGTACTTATTTGTTTGTAGGTGGATGGATGGCTGCCAAACGTCCTCGCCGCAATAGGATATTACACGAACGAGATGTGGGGATTGTTCACGCATTCCTTGCTTTTAATTTGGCAACGTATCTGGGATATCATTGGCTAAATGGGGAAATATGCAAATGAACTGCTCTATTCAAGCCTTAATTAATAAAATCTAATAAAGTATTTCTTTAACATATTGACAAAAAGTGTGATGCGTGTTTTGATTACATCGATTAGCAAGGATGAAACAATACAAACTAAAATCCACACGTCACTATCGAAAATGTTTTTTCAAGATCATAAGGGTTAACAAAAACAACTTTTACTAACCTTTAAAATTATCCATTTATACTGATCCAGGTTGAAATATCATCGAGTGACTTTAGTCCTCCGGTTTAATTCCTTGCTGTAAAAAAATCAAACTTATATCATTATTACCTAGACACAATCCTTTAAGTTTTTTTACGAGGTGTGTAAATTAAGTAATGAGACTGGCAACGTAGTGTTCGATCTGTCAACAATACGCCTTTAGTACGAGTTTCAACTTGCTACAGTCATTTGGTTGTCCCTAGCGATTTCTTCTGTGAAAGTTTTTCCCAGTGCGATCTAAAAATGAGTGACATCAATTTCGAGCAACGGTGTGCTAGCGGGTTTTGATTCAGACTCGGGCACGATGCAACGGAATTTTTGCAGAACTTCAATGGGCCCTAGGAGACAGTGTTTTGTCAAGGGCCCAGGCTTTTCGGTGGTTTAAGGCATTTTCAGAAGGAAAGAGTCGATCGAAGATCAACCACGCAGCGGAAGGTCTTCATCTCCAAGAACCGATGAAAATGTCGACAGAATCCGGGATCTTGCACGTTCGGATCATCGGTTAACGGTTAGAATGATCGGTGAAGTGTTGAATTTGATTCCCTTCACCGTTCATCAGATTTTCACCGATGAATTGAAGATGAGAAAAATCTGCGCAAAAATGGTTCCGAAAAATCTTTCGCAGGACCAAAAAATCATAAGGAGAGAAAGGTTCCTCGAGTTTTCGGAATCTATTGACAATAATTCCCATTTTCTGGAACGTGTCATGGTGGGCTACATTGCCAGTCTCGTTACTTAATTTGCACACCAAGTATAATATTGGTTTCCTCTGAAAAAAAAAAATAAAATAAGATGCACAACTTAGAATATTTGTGTCATTAAAATGTGAATTTGAATTAAGTTGTGGTTCTTAATTTTGGGGGTTTCCGCTTTCGTTAACCCCGTGCCTACCAGCTAAGATGATTTAACTAACAAAATGAGGCCAGACAACTGGCCTAATTTTGCGAGCATCTCACATCAGTTTGAGAGCAAGCAGCGAATTGTCGTTCAATAACGAGGTTAAACCAATTGATGTCCTTGGCCTACATTTCGAAAGTTGACTATTTAAGAGTGGTTACATCAGTCAGGTGCACTTCAATCGGTAACAAGCTGCGAGGACAATGTTTTCCAGAAATCTTTTAAATGCATCTAAGAATTGCAAACGGAATTACTTCAATCGTTTAATTCATTTGGATTTAGGTGGTTGTTTTCCAGCAATTGCAACTCCGTTTAATACGAACGAAAGCATCGCGTACGATAAGTTACAATTAAATGTTGCCAAGTGGCAAGAGGTCCCATTTAAAGGTAAGCGTGTGAACATACTTGTATACCAGTGTCCCACACCACAATCTAAGATTATAAAGAATAATTAATGAAAAAGAAATTTACCATAACCTGTGATTTTTGCACGTTTTATATAATATACAAGTGGGATTACGAGGCTCTGCCAACATTTTATATAATATTTAATTTAATTTTGCTGCTGTTGAGTTTTTGTTTTAACTTATGTATATAGAAAAAGGGACACAAAGCTGTAAAATAAACCATGAAAATTATTCACAGTTTATAAAAGAATAATGACGTTACTAATGGTTTTAAAGTTTAAATTTCAAATAAAACTCCAATAAAACTTGACTACTGATTCCAATAAAAATTGTCAAAAAATTCCTAAATCCTGCTATTTTAAGAATAAACAAAATGCAATACAATGTACTCCACTAATATAGTACCTAATGGGGCCTAAATGGTTTATAACCTAAGTGGCGGATTTTCAAGGGTGTCAAATGGCCCTAGTGCCCTCATAAAAAAATGAAATTTTTCTGGTAAAAATGATTCAAAATCATTTTAGTGTGGTCCATTTCACTCCACGAATTCATGACAGATTACCCCAGGACCCTAAAAGTCACATGGACCTGTGAAGAGAGGACAGAAAATCAGATTGGTAACTAATTGAAAATAAAGTGGTATAAAGTCCCAAATTTAAGTTGTGGCTTTCAGCAATCAGACTTTTTCCTAAATCCACCAGTTCTATGCATGTAATTATTAGTGGCTTTAAAGAGGAATTTATTGACCATTAATTAACAATGTCTCAAGTGACATCTGAGTTTATTTCTTATAGGTTATGTGGTACACGGTTCAACAGGAGAGGTGGTTAGTCTGTCTTTGGATGAACGAATTAAAATGGTCCAAACAATGCGACGTTTAGTGCCCAAGGACTCTGGCAAACTTTTAATAGTTGGATGTGGCTGTGAATGTACGTCGGCGATTATTATTTTTATCTCACAATCTATATTGAATCATTTAAAATGGTAATAAACCCATACAATGTCATCTCAGCAACTCAAGAAACGATTGCCCTAAGTTTAAAAATGGCATCTGCTGAAGCAGACGCATTGTTAGTTGTAACACCGAGTTATTATAAAGCACGTTTAACTCCGAGTGCAATTGAAAGCCATTATGTTAAGGTATATTGCAGTACAAATATTTAAAATAACTAACATTAAACATAATTAAAATATACGACAAAGTGTAATATCCAAACTTAACACCCAATATTTACAGGTTGCTGATGCCAGTAAACTTCCTGTTATCCTGTACAGTGTTCCTGCCAACACCACAATTGATTTGGACCCGGATGTTATTGTACGATTGTCCAAACATCCAAACATTATTGGATTAAAAGAAAGTGGAGGCGATGTAAGTTTTATTTTAAAAATACAGTATATTATCAGTCTCATAACAATATTACTAATTATTACACAATGTTGTCATTTGATTGGCATTGTAATCATAAACAATTTATGATTATTTTTAATTATTTTCAATTTATAATTTATCTCATCAAACATAAACAGTGTCCAGTAAATTTGTTGGGAAAAATTCGAGCATCTTTCAAATTCAAGCATATTTCAAGGACCGGTCACACAATTTTTCCAAAGTCTGAAATTTTTATTAGATAATTTCATAAAAATGATGTCTTTTTATAAGGGATTTTTCAGATATTTGTTGGGGCATATTTCAAAGATTGCAGGTCTTTTCTTCCCATTTTCAAAGAATAATTGCCACAATATTTGTTAGAAGAGTCAGAAATTCAAAGATAATTTTAGACAATTTTCTAGGTGATAAAACTCAAGCACATTTATAGATTTTCCCTACTTTCAAGGCTGTTGGACACTGATGAAATGTCAGAAAGCTATTATCATCAAACTACTAACAGTTTTCATTTTACAGATAGCAAAGTTGGCATATATGGTTTATAAAACTCAAAACTCTGGATTCCAAATACTGGCCGGATCAGCAGGTTTTCTAATGACAGCAATTAATGTTGGTAAGTTGAAGAATTTTTTTTTTTTTAGAGAGGGTGCTGTCAATCTTACGCATAATTGTAAAATTGTTCGTTTTTAGGTTGCGTGGGAGCTATAATGGCTTCTGCGAATGTTTTAGGTCCACAGACATGTGACTTGCTAAAACTGTCACAGGAAGGCAAACACGAAAAAGCCAAACAATTACAACATCGTCTGATTGCGCCAAATTGGGCTGTAAGTTTCATTTGTAAACCATTTTTAAAAAACAAAATGAAACTATATAATCTTTTCTTATTCACCTGGTTTAATTCTTTAGGTTACTAAACGGTTTGGAATACCTGGAGTAAAACAGGCCATGGACTGGTTTGGATATTATGGAGGACCATTAAGATCTCCGCTACAACCACTCAAAGAAGATGAAAAAGCTATTTTGAAAAAGTCTTTCAGCGAATTTCTTTAGTAATTTAACAACTGAAACTTGATTATATGATTAATGAAAAAAAAAATTAAGAAGTTTCAACAGGTACTAACTAAATCTACAAAATTGTTATAATGTTTAATGATTACATTTGGGGAAAGTGAGGAACAGGTTTATAATTGATTGATGTTTCACAAAAAAACTCGGAATGAGAAAATAAAAACGCATAATCACCTTCTGTTAGATTATATGATTTTTACAAGGAGTCATTCAAAAATTATGTCACACCTAGGGGGGTGGGTGGGCTGTTTGTTTTTTGTGACAATTGTGACCAAGGGAGGGGGGGAGAAAAAAGTGCTTCGGTAATGTGACATCACACAATCAGAATTTATTTCAAACTTTAAAAAATATGCAGTAAAATTTTTTAAAATTTTTTTAACATTTGAAATTTTGAATAGCAGTCGGGAAAAAAAAATCGGGTTCTGTAGTGACTTAAACCTTTCTTCCCGATAAAATTATAAAAGAATAATTATAAAAAAAATAATTAAGGGGGAAGGGGGGGGGGGGGTGTAATCGACGGGTTGTGACATCATTGTTGATGGAGTGTAGTAAAATTTGTGACAATTGTGACAAAGGAGTGGGGTGTTTAAAAAGAGGCAAACAAGTGTGACAATTTATGGATCACCCCCAAGGATTTTCTATTTAGAGGGTTGTCTCATCATGATGGTTAACTACAAGGGCCTACATGAGGTCCAACAGGGCATGCAAAGGTTTTAAACTTTACCTGATAGCCTAAAAATCCATAACCATGGTGTAATTATAGTGTAATTCCACTATCAATAAAAGTTAGGTTTAGATTTATGCATTTTTGGGCTTTTTGTCAGGGATTTAATCTTAATTAGCATACAAACCACATGTTTCCAGCAATAAAATAGCTATACATATCGAAATCGAGACTATATACAACGTATTTCAAGTAAACATTAATGATAACTAAATAAATAAATAAATAGGTATTATAAAGAATGAACACTTTACCAACCTGTACACAAGCTCGAACTTGACGCTATTGAGTAGAACAACAATTTCGAACGCAAGTCGACGTGTTATCGCATTCGGGTAAGAAGAACTAGCATAGAATAATCTCGCCTTCTCTGAAGTAATTTCAATTAGTCAATTTACGGGTTCAAAGTTTCTTAGCTTTTCATGGTTCATAATTTCTTTTTTTTTCCGAAATCAACCTTTGGAATATAGCCTTCGAAAAAAATTAATTTGGTTAAACATTCTTTAAGTTCGTCAGAAGGTTAATGTTGTAAAAAAATTTGCATAAAATTTGAATTTTATGCCATTTATGGGAAATACTATGAATAAATAAATCCATTTATCGGAATAATTCAAATTCCAAGCATATTTCGCATTTTCGGTTACGCCTTTTTAGACTAATTGACGACAAAAAAAGGTTATGTGCCGTCATTTTTTTTCATTTTATTATTTCGCGCGTAAGCTTACTTTTCCGATTGACAACTTTGGGGTCCACATGTCGTAATAATGGAATTTGAGCCCTAATTCAAATTCCTCAATATAGAATAATTTATCTAGCGTCGTGTTTATTTAGGCTATTACGAAGATTTAAACGCACTTACCTTTGTTTTAATCCGACGCAGCTCCATGGATTTATTATTGCTTTCATTCTTGAATAAACTTCTTTTAAAATGAATCGATTTAAAATTTAAATCCCGGGGACGCGTGCGTACCACAGCTGTTGAAAAACCAAATGAGGATTGTGTGTTACGGCGCTATTGCTAATGCCTTATAGCAGCAAAGGTGCGACACCTGGGGAGAAAATCAAAACCCAATGGCGCGAAATTTAAAATATCAATTTGGTGAATTCTGACATCTTCGCTAAAAATTATCTAATATAATGTCAGTATTATAAATGCATTTTTTATAGTTTTAAAGATGCCTAATTTATATTGTAAGTTTACTATCATACTATATAATGGCGATTCATGTTAATAGTTTTGTATAATTGTTTTCAGATTTAAAAAACAACATGTTTAGGGTTGTCTGAATCTGTTTTTAATAGTTTTAAACCAATTGTAAAAACATGTTCAGACACTCTTGAATATGTCAACATGTGGATCTTAGAGCCCTACAATTTAACTTAGATTATTTTTTTCCGAATAAAAGCAAAGAAACAAGAAATGCATAATGAAGGGACAATTTATGTTAAAAGTTCGATAGATTTTTAATATTGCTGAAAAGAATAAGTTTTAAGACGACACGCAATAAACACAAATGCTCGTTGTAATACAAATTTACATCACCCTTTTATTTTGTTGTTGACACTTTTTCTACTACAATCTAGTATCGAGGTACCACCTTTTACAGCAACTATATATACGGAATACTCGAATGCCGCTTAAATGCATGGTTTAACAATATTTATTTAGTGCTATACACTTTTATTTCCCAAAAATAATCGACTATTTTCAGTTTGGGTATCAGGAGAACGCGTTTACTTTTGTTTCTCTCTCGAAGAAGGGTTTACGCTATATAAGTATAGTCACATAAATACTTAATTGGGAGTGATGACACTTTCGTGGAAAAAAAAAATTTCATTTATAGGGACCACAAAAAAAAGACAAGTGCATATGGGCACAAATTGTTTAAAATTTCATGTCGTGCTTGTCATGAGACACTAAGCCGTATTTTAGACTAAAGCAAATGAAACGTAATATTTCGACGAAACCTACATATAAAAAAACGAATATTTTACAAAAGCAATAAGCCCAACACGATCGCCATTATATATATATATATTTAGTAATGCAAAATTAGCATTTACTTTTCGTTATATAGTTGTTTATACGCAAATAAAACGCTACTATAAATCACTTCTACTGTATTTTTATCTATATATGTCGATGGCAAACAATCATTCGTGAAACAGGTACGATAATTTTGGCTACATTCAACTAATTCATGGTTAATTTCGTACATTCATTTATATTTATTTTTCGTATATACAATTTTTATACATGTATGCGTATGTATATATTTATAAACGTGTATATCGGCAATGAGACTAACCCTTTCGCAACACTATTTCCAAATGCGTTTGAAGCAACCCTTTTTTTAACTCCTCTAAAGAAAATTTGAACAGACTATGATGTTTTTACTGAAGTTCAAGCAGTACTTTTCCAACTATATACAGTGAGCACCAAACGTCATCATCCAACCCATATTTTCACATGTTTATAGCTATAAAATAAAAACTACATTATGAAATTTAAAAATACTTTTTACCATTTCTTTATTGAAGTGTTCTTAACATCATGTAAAAGTTTCAGGTCAAAGGAAATTCATTTTAAATTAATAATTAACAAATTAAGATTTTTATGAGTCAAAAGTCATCCTCCATGGATAAAGTTACATTTACAATTTACATAAAATCTTTGATACTGGTATCAGAATATTTAATTAGCAGAAGTGAATGATGCGGTCATCATTAACATGGAACAAAAATGTTACAAAATGAACAAGAGAAGAGAAACCAGTGAAGAAGTAAGAAAATCTTTTCAACAATTTTACCCCCAAGACATTTTTTCTAACCTAACCCAACCTGTTGTTAAATGTCACAATTAGTGCAATGTTTATGATGGAAAATCATTTAACAACATGTTAAACAAATTAATTGCCATCAGTTGCCCATTTAAGGTTGGATCCAATTTGGACAATCCAACAAGACAATGATCCCAAGCACAAACCCAAGCTTGTGATGGAGTACGTGGCTGCTTTATAAAGTTCCAAAATACTTGACCACCCTCCTCGATCCCCAGACTCGAACCCAATTGAACATTTGTGTGAACATTTAGATAAGCAATTAAGAAAACATCAGATTTCCAGTATTTTAAGTTGAAAGAAGTCAGTTTAGAAGAGTGGCAACGGATCTCAGCAGAAGTAACTAAGAAGTTAGTGCAATCAATGCCAAGAAGATTGGCAGCAGTTTATAAAAGCCAGGGTGGACTAACAAAGAACTGAAGTAGTACTACATTATCTTTTCTTGTTTTAAAATATTAACCAAATGTCTTTGGATGATGACTTTTGACTGTTTGTTGTTTGTTTATTGATTTTTAACGTTGGCCTATTTCTGCAACACGAGGGCTAAACACCAACGCCAGGGGATGAGCCT